>JBBPBX010027828.1:25673-37025 GCA_038048925.1 Garcialebias charrua
TATATATATACATATATATATATATATATATATATATATATATATATATATATATATATATATATATATACAGGTAGTCCCCGATTTACGAGCGAGATCCGTTACAACGAGGCGCTCGTAAACCGGAAATCTCGTAATTTGGAACGGTTGCCATGTCGCTCGTAAGTCCGAAATTTCGCTCGTAAATTGGAACGGTTTCGCTAGCGCGACTACAAACACTCTATTTTCATCCAAAAACTGCTTATGAGTGCATAAAAATGATCGGAAACGTGTGTCCATATGCTTAGCTAACTAACTGTGGTGAAAAAACACATGAAAACTCAGTATTTTTTGCGTTTTTTCCAAAAATTCGCCAGCTCGTAAGTCTGGAACCTCGTAGATCAGAGCGCTCGTAATTCGGGGACTACCTGTATATATATATATATATATATATATATATATATATATATATATATATATATATATATATACATATATATATATATATATATATATATATATATATATATATTATATATATATATATATATATATATATATATATATATATATATATATATATATATATATATATATATATATATATATATATATCAGTATGTTTGTTTGTTAGTTTTGCTTTGATGAGCAGAAAATGACTGAATAGTAAGTTTTCACAACTCACAACTTTAATATGCCAGTTGTCACAAACTACAAACAACCCTGAACTGGTTAAATACAAAACCACATGTTAGGGTTTGAAACTAGAATATAATGCTTGCATCACAAAATAAAATCACTGAATAGCTATTGTTGCCAGGACTTCAACACAAACTTCCCTGCGCCACTGTCTCATTTGATGCATCATGTGTCTCTTGTAAAAGCAGAACGTCAATGCTTTTATACTTAAAGGTTCAGTATGCAGTTTCTGTAGAACTGCAGCACTTAGAAATATTTTCAACAGGCAAAGCATTCTGATCCCTCCCCCTCAGAGCCATATGTGGCTCTGCCCCCTTGTGGTCTGTTGAATTTCAAATTCAAGCTCTGTTTTTATTGGCTGATTCAAATTCAAGCTCTGTTTTTATTGGCTGGTTACAAACTCTGTTTTTATTGGCTGGAAAATGGCGGGTCACCTTTTCTTTTTAGAAATGCTTATTTACCACCTGGAGAAGCAAGGGGACAATATTTTTTTTAATTTTTTTTCAGAGATTACCTGGCTAACATCAGTCTGTCAGGAGGTAGTGACAGAGTGAAGAAATATGTTCATAAAAAAAGCTACATACTGAAGCTTTAATGGTTTGGTAAACCAGTGCGCGCTTCACAGCCTCTCTAGCTCCGTTGATTTTTAAAGATGCTATTTTAATCCATGTTGAGTGAGATGTTTAAAAGTGGGTACAAAAAGAGTATAAGAAAAATTAAAATGCTGGTGTTCATCATTTGTTCAGAATTGTTTTCTGACTTTGCTCATTATTTTCTTTAATCTGAAAATTTCTTGGTCAGTGAACCCAGATTCTGTTTTGTGCCTTATGTAATGTCTGGCTGAGTCATAAGTTCTCAGGTTTGGAAAGTGACTTTCAACTTTAACTCCTCTCAGTCCTTTTGCCTGTTTGAGGGAAGACAGTAAAGTTTCCACAGGATAACAAGGCTCAGTCAGCCTGTGACACAGAGGCTTCACTGAACTCAGAGCACCAGCCTCACTGTCACTGTCCACTCCCTCATCTCTGCACACATTTTGCTGGCCCGTGCAGCCACTTCAACATTTTTTCTCTTCCCTCGTTTCTGGTTGGGGCCCCCAGCTCCATCTCCTCTAGCCGCCCCTGTATGGCTGCTCCCTCTACACCAGCTCCTCTCACTTTTCTTTCCTGCAACCTCCACCTCCGCTTTCTCTTCCTTATCACCAGCGGCGGGTGGGGGACCGGCCGCAGCCACGCACCCCACCCCCCTCCCCCGCCGGCAGCGGACCGGCTGCGCGCACCCCCCCTCCCCCGCCGGCAGCGGGAGGGGACCAGCCGCGCTGATGCGTATAGATAAAATCATCCAGTTTTACATGAAACCTGACAAGAACAGTTTTCTCCTGTGTGAGACAACGTGTTTGAGACTAAAAAAAAACTTAGGGGGCAGGGCCGGAAGCTCTGGGGGGCCCTAAAATCCCGGGGCCAGGGGCTCCAGCCCAGGGTAGCCCCTGCGAAAATCCGGGCGTGTCCGTCAGCATGAAAAATCCGTCAAGCACAAAGGTAGGCCTATCAGATTGTGATCACATAACTGGTTTGAAAGAGGCTGATAGGTAGTTATTTTAGATTTCTTGTAAACCTGTCTTAAAATGTAAGGGGTCCTGGACTTTGGTTGGGCTAGTGCAGGGGTCTGCAACCTGCGGCTCTGGAGCCACATGCGGCTCTTTGGTCCCTCAGCAGTGGCTCTTCCAAGCTTTGATCAAAACTAACTTTAAACTGAATTTTATTTGTTCTTATAACAACAAAAAGGGCTAGTTTTAGCAGTTTTTCCTGTCATTTCCTTTGCAAATGTGTGAATACTAGAACTAATAGAAGGAGTAAAACATAAGTTAACTTTATTTATTCGAAGTAGGATATTTAATTTTTCCACAATTAAAATAATTTACCTAGACCTGCATAGTTCATTATTTTATTTTTTAATTGGGAAAGATCACATTATTTTTCCTTCTTTATGATAATCTGGTCTTTTTTAGTCTAAAATATAAAAATATCAACAAATCATTAGATATTTTCAGCTTTACAATGGCCAGAAAACTACAGGTCAGAAAATTGTCCTTTAACAAACTTAAAGTGGTCTGTGGGCCACCAGTTGAGAATCCCAGTTGTAGCAGGTATTGTGGCTCCGGAAACGTTTAATTTAGTGAACAAAGGGGCAGAAATGGCTCTTTTGATCATAAAGGTTGCAGATCCCTGGGCTAGTGGGATGGCTCGGCGTACCCAGCAGAAAATTTCCCTTATTTTTAAATCCAAAACTTGACAGGTATGGGCCCACGTTTCTGGGTAGTCAGCGGTGACACATAACAAATGTGACGGGTCAGCAGTGACGCATACGGCGAAGTGACGTATTTATGTTTTTTCCCACTTCATTAGACATATTTGTACTGATGTGATTTATATGTTGCCGCTGATCTGTTTCATGATGCTGTGTTCGCTCTTGCTCATCTGCTCACAAAGACTCATGTCCGTGCTGCTGTTCATTGTTTTTGTGCTGTTATTGCTTAGTGTAACTGGACTTTATTTGTAACAGAAGACGTTTCGCTTCTCATCCGAGGAGTTTTATCAATTCAATGAACTAGACTGTGTGTGCGTGTGGATTTATAACAGGAGTCACGCACCATCATATGTAAATTGCAAGCTGAGGTAACACATACATGTAAATTGACAGATCACACCTTAACAGTAGGGAGTTCCCTTGAAGTCTCTGACAGAAAACACAACAACTGTATGTAAATTGACAAAAAACACCTCACAGCCCAACAACAGGGGCTTCTCAACAAACTTTGTTAGTCTAATTCACAGACAAGACACCTCTGCTCCCATCCGGTGTAAGACGTTTGTGAATCAGCCCCAAAACTGAGTTGTAAGTCTTGGAAAGTTGAAATCTCAGACCTCCTCCTCTGTTAAGAGAAGGTTTTTCTCTCTTAACATACAAAGCTTCCTTCACACCTCTCTCAAACCATCTGTGTTCTCGGTCCAAAATTTGCACATTTTCATCCTCAAATGAGTGTCCCTTGTCCGTGAGGTGAAGGTGAACAGCTGAGTTTTGTCCAGAGGTGGTGGCTCTCCTGTGTTGGGACATTCGTTTGTGAAGAGGCTGCTTCGTTTCTCCAATGTAACGGTCTGAGCAGACCTCGCTGCACTGGACTGCATACACCACACCACTCTGTTTGTGTGTGGGGGTTCTGTCCTTCGGGTGGACCAGCCTCTGTCTGAGAGTTCTGCTGGGTTTGAAATGTACTGGGATGTTGTGTTTGTTGAAAATCCTTCTGAAATTCTCTGAGACTCCAGCAACATAAGGAATGACAATGTTTTTCCGTCTGTTAGCATTTTTCTGTTGATTATTGTGTTTAGCAGATTTCCTCGCTGACTTGACAAAAGCCCAGTTGGGATATCCACATGTTTGCAGCGATTTGTTGATGTGTTTCTGTTCCTTTTCCTTCCCTTCTGTCCTTGTGGGGATGTGTTCTGCCCGATGCTGTAAGGTTCTGATGACAGAAAGTTTGTGCTCCAGTGGATGGTGCACTAAAAAAGGTTGGGTTATTTCAACAACCCAACTGCTGGGTTATGAAATTGTTAACTCAATATGAGTTATTCTTATGGGAGTTGGGTTATTTTTATGGGAACTGGGTTGTTTTTGTGCAACCCATCCGCTGGGTTAACCTCTTATTCAAAATTCATCAACACAACATGCATCGCTTGACCCAGCACCAGGGTTATTTTCTATCGCTTGACCCAGCACCTGGGTTATTTTCTGCTTGGAACGTCATCACGTTGACAAGACGTGCTCCTCCTCCACCAAACTGCGCCCGCAACCCCAGTCACTGAGATAGGCTCGATGCTCCTTGAGCTCACACAAGTGCTGGAGAGAAGTTGACTGATCATCTTTAAGGCGAAGCAAATCATTGAAAAAAGGTTTGTGCACATTATATATCTAATTCATGGTGTCTGTGTTGTGTTACATATTAAAGTACATGTAATTCATTTTTATTCTCGATCAAGGCTTGTTAGTTTAGGTAGCTACAACATAGCTAGCCATTTAGCGCTTAAATGATAAGGGCTAAATGGCTATCATTTAAGCTATCAGAAAAGCTTTTCAGCTTTTCTGTTGGCCATTTGTCGAATGAACTTAGTTTATAATGTACATAACTGTATGGTCATGTTTATTTTGAGTTTCCCAGCTAACTAACTGGTTTGTTCTCCGGCAGGCTAATTTGTTAGCTTAGTTAGCTTAGCTTAGCTCGTGTATGCTTGCTAGCGCAAGCTTTGGAGCGTGACGTCACTGGTCCGCGGTGCAACTGCGCACAGCATTGTGGGAAAAGAAATCGCCATTTTTTTTAAAACTTATTAAAAGAAGCTCTGTCTCTAGTTTGTTTGTTAGAATCTAAGAAGGTTTGCAATGGTCTAAACATGCTGTGTTATTGGATGTAATGTCACACGACCTGAAAGTAGAAAACGTACTTTCAGTTTCTGTTTCCTGCTGGAAGCAGCGTGAGTGTGCTCTGCTCATGTGTCGCGTCGAACCTAAAAGGGAGATGAATGGCCTGGATATCAGCGGTAACATGTCCTGATAGAACTTTCTCCATGTCCCAAAATAACTGCTAGTTTGTTCCTGACATGCTGGTGAGTGTATAAATTCGTTTATTATTTGTTTCAGATAAATGGACAGCTTTGTCATCAACACGTTGACAAAGTGGCAGCTGACAGACTTTGTAGAAAGATTTAAAGGTAAGAAATATATTTTTGTTATATTAAAATATATTTTTGACATCCACAGCATGTCATGTCTGCATTGCTACTCATAGTGATTATTTGGGAGTTGACTGCATTCTTTTTTAATTTATGTCTTCTGACAACTTCACATAAATCTCAAACAATATCTTTATAGAGAAATATGCTAATAAAACTTCAAATTTGTCACTTTAGAGTGCCTGCAGTGGAGAGAGGCCTGTGAAGTTTAAGCATGTGGCACTGTTAACCTTGATCAGTGCTCAGTCCTTCTTCCACCTGCTCTAAATTGTGCTAAATAGCTGCTTAAAAATCACATTTCTTGATTAAAACAAATGTTATATTAAGTTGTATATTTTTATTAAAAGGATTAAACCAAGAAATTTTACCATTTTTATTAAAAGGTAATTTTGGTAGGGGAGCATTTTGCAGCTAATTAGATTAATTGGCAACAAAGCAGTAAGGGTTGTGTATAAAAAACATTTGAGAGTTTTTTATTTAATACCCAGCTGTATAGCAACAGTACATGGCATAGACCTGGGTTATAGACTAGAACAAAAATAGCCTAGACATTTTCAGTTAATTAATAATCATTTAAATATTGCAAATATGATTCTTAGTTTAATATTTGTGATTTTTTTTCCTTGAATGAAGCAGCATAGTTGTAAGTGCTTCATTTTATTTTGTTGTACTAAATGATAGTGTCTGTTTGTTTTTGTTTTATCTATTTTTGTTTTTCAGAGGAGGGGATTGATGAGGAGAGTTTTCTTCTTTTAGATGAGGCTACCATCAACCATTTGATCCCAAGAGCTGGACCTAGGCTGAAGTTCCTCAAAAGATTTAGAGGTCTTGTACGTAATTAGTCAGTGCAGCTGTGAGAAGCTCAGTTCTATTCTATTATTTCTATGTACGAGTATGGGAATATGGCATATACTTGCTTTAAGTGCAAAAGGCGTATTAACCAACTATTCCAAGCAGCATCAACTGTTTATTATAATAACCTGGATTTTCTGTGTAGGTTGAACCACCTGTTGTTGCGCCTGTTACCCCACCTACAAGCTCTGATGTCATATCAACTGCCACACCTCCAGCCCTCACCGAGGAACAAGCATCCGCAGCTGTGGTACCAGTGAATCAGCTGATAAGGACATCATTCCACAGTTTGTAAGTTCATTGCATGTGGGTTTACTTTTTCTAAAATATTGTTGTCATTAAGCACAACTTACTTACCTGCAGGTGACCAAAGCATAATCTGCTGACGCAAGCTTTTGCAAGTGCACAGTAATAAAAGTTGCCCAGCAAATATATAAAATAGTTAAATGGACTTGGCTGTTCTTATAAAAGAAATAAGTCAACAATAGAACTGCAATTAGCTTTTTTTATTTTTTTATTTGTTCCAGCCAACTTACCAAATCAAAACTTTGAACACAAGTTTCGGGTAATATAAATCGGTAATCATAAGTATTTGTCATATAGTATTTGTATAGAAACTATACATTTAAACTAGTTTTCACTATTTCTGTGTAACTGTTTTTTGTGTTACAGTCCTTCATCAGAGACCAAAAAGGCCCTGGCATCGGATTTGGTTCAGTCATTTCCCAGTTTGAAAGACGACTCGAGCTCTGGAAGAGTGAGTGTTTTTAGTAAAAAGTCTTTGAGATTTATTTGGGGTGTCATGATTGTCAACCAGATTCTAATTTGATTTTTAAGCTCGTTTGATTTTTTTTGTTTTCTCCTTGTCAGTGTTTTCATTGGTCCTTTAAAAAGTGGAATTTGAGTTACTATGTGTTTTTTTTTAAATAGTTTTCTTGTGTTCTTCAAATCTGGAATGAATTAAAAACAAGAAAAACATTGTTTTCATTTAAATATACCCTGGAACAGAGGAATGTCGTCTTGTCCCATCATGCATCACGTTCTTCAACTGCTAAAATAGCTAAAAATGAACAAATAACAAGAATTTAAGCTGTGCAAAACTATTCAGTCTTTCTGTTTTTTATATTCTTTGCAGGTTATATTCTAATTGCGTCCATGTGGATGTAATAATTGTTAATCATGTGTGTTTTGGTGGGAATAATAATTATTTTCCCATCATGAAGTTTCTCAGAATCACCTGTAGGTGTCGCCAAAAGAACCAAAACCACAGATACTAAATAGAATCACAGGAATACCATTCCACACCATATTAATTAGGGCTAGGTATCATCATGGCCAATTCTAAATTCAGTTTTGAATCACAAGGTTCTGAATCGATTAATCACAATTTGATTCAATTTGAATTCTGCTCTTAAATAATGAAAACGATTCAACTTTGTTGTAAAATGCAATATCACTTTATTTTTTTCTCTTCACCATAAACAACAGGTTTTCAGAGCAAATTTGTAAATTAAACAGTTTAATCTTGAAACAAGACTGTCACAAGTTTCAAAGGTTTTAAATTATAAAGGATTTGATGGTAACAGTGTTGTTGGATGCATTAATTTTTAAGAAATTAATAATTTTCTTGAAAAATAGGAAGTGATGGGAATGAGGTTGCAGGAGCAGAGGTGTGTTAATAAAAGTATACTTCTGCCCACTTTTGAGCGTATGAAAACTGTATATTTGTAACGTTTCAGTTAGCTTCTGTCATGTTCAATAAACTTATTAAAACTTACTATACCTTAGTAAAACAAATAATAAAACTAAAACATTTCATCACTGTTTATTTCATTAAGACATTTCTTGAAGTATAAAAATAATATTTGTAACAAAACTAAAACATTTTGTTAGAATGTCGTTTTTCACACATTTATACAGGCCTGGGAGAAGTGTTTCAGTCAGATGTTTACATACCATTGTTTGGTTCAAGCGCCACACCAAATCTTTGCAAACAAAGTTCTTTGTTATCTTTAAGCAATCCAGGAGTGACACAATACAGAAATGCACACACAAAAAGCAATGTGGAACAATTGGTCTCATGTCCTGTGAATAGATTTTCCCAAATTTAAATGAAATCAATCCAAGATCAATTAAATCAATTTCTTTTATTTTTTTAACCCAGCCCTTATATTGATACCTGTGTCTTCTTCATACAGATGCTGTTGGGGAACTTGCTCTGAGGCAGCTGCCAGCCTTGCTTCCTCCAACCGCTTACAAAGTTGGCCGTGGCCGTGGTGCAAAAATGGTTCGCCACACCATTAAAGAATGCAGCTTGGCCTTCATCGATCATAAGCCTGTAAGTCCTACAGTACATCTAATTGGGAAACCTAACCTTTATCTGAAAACTATCATTTGGTCCTTTCTTACACTCACTTACTCTTATGTATTCTTTCTCTTTTTTTTAGCCTGGAACAAATATGGTGGAGTACCTCCATGAGGCTATGGTATCCAGACCTTACCTCTACGCTCTGACACTGGGAAATGATGATCAGCATACATCTCAGACCTTTGTCATCACTGCTGGACAGGCTTTCGAGCACGATACTCTGCTTCAGGCCATTGATGTCTGCTTCAAGGCCTTCTTTATCTTGGACATTAAATACCCAAAGGAATGTGAACATGTGTGGGAACTTCTGCAGTGTGTGGTCTATGAAGTGCCAGGAGGGGAGTCCAAACTGGTAAAGTTTCTTCAAACTAGAATATTTGCATGCCAAGAGAACTAAGAACCTCAAGGACAATTTGACATTAGACCTGTTAAATGTTTAGTTGTTAAGCATTGTTTTAATGACACTAATTTGAAGTGTTACATTACTGTTTTAATTTCAATAATTTGAACTTTTTCAATAATTAGTTTTTACATTGTTGACATCAAGTTTTAATAAATTACAAGGCAGCACCTTGTAAAAATCCCAGTATTGTTTACGTGTTTATTGCATCATGTGCTTTGCATGACCACATCTAGGATTATGTTGTAAGAGATTTGCTCCTGAACTGAGTATAGAAATGGGTAGTCTAGCAATTTATTTTCTGAAACATTGTACTGTGTTATAACTAATCTGTCATTTCGGTTAATTTGACCAAGCATTAGGATAGTTAACTGAACAAATGTGGTAAAATAACACACAATTTTAATTAGTTTGACTTAACAATGTAGTTGAAACAACCCAGAATTTTTATTAATTTGACCCAGTATATGGGCAGATTAAATAACAAATAATGTAGTTGAAACAACCCAGAATTTTTATTAATTTGACCCAGTATATGGGCAGATTAAATAACAAATAATGTAGTTGAAACAACCCAGAATTTTAATTAATTTGACCCAGTATATGGGCAGATTAAATAACAAATAATGTAGTTGAAACAACCCAGAATTTTAATTAATTTGACCCAGCATATGGGTAGAATATATAACACATATGTGTGGTTGAAACAACCCAGAATTTTAATTAATTTGACCCAGCATATGGGTAGAATATATAACACATATGTGTGGTTGAAACTGCCCAAATTTGCAGTTAATTTGACCCAGCATTTGGGTAGAATATTTTAACTCAACCGTTGGGTTATAATGGATCAACCCAACATGCTGGGTCAAATTAACTACTGCTGGGCTGGTCCTATAATAACCCAGTAGCTGAGTTTAATATAACCCATATTGGGTTATTTTTAGCCCAACTGTTTTTAGTGTGAAGGAGAGCGTCTGCCTCTGACGAGAGCCAAGCCAGAAATATGTCCTGTACATATTGCAGTTCTGACAATAAAGTTGACTTTGACTTGACTTTGAACAGCCATGATCAGTGCATCCACTTTATGCCACAATGTACTGCAGGTCTTTTCATGCGCCTACACAACTTAAAATATTATTATTATCTTTATTTTTTTTTCTCTTTTTATAAAAAGATCAACCGGATGATAAAAATAAATTGAATTAGGTTTAATCAAGTTATAGGTAAGTGGATTGAGGTAAAGGTAAAAATATTAGATAACTGTTTGCTTTGCCTGGTAGAGGGCGGATAGAAGAATGATTTGAATTGTGAACATTTCTATACAATACTGTGGTCAAACTGTTGTACAGCAGGAAGCAGAAGAGGCAATGGCGTTGGAATCTCCAGAACTTGTCATTAATATCATGTGGTGTAGTTTGTTGCGGTGTGCTAATGGATTAGCATGTAGCGTTGGCAGCAGTGAGGGTTATTTACGCAGCAACAGGTGACCTCCTGTTAGATAATGCTGTTGGAAACTCTCAAGTAGCAGTTTAGTGTCTGGGCCTCGGGGACTCTCTTTTACAATGACATGTTCAGGTTTATACCATCTGTTTAAAAGCCCACTGTCCCAATTCCTTTGCATTGGCCCTCAGTCTGCCCACTCTATCTTCATATATAGTCTGAAAGCCATGTAAAGAGGTGTTGGGAATCCTGAGTATCTTTGTGCTGCCACATCTTATAAGCACCTATCATTTATGGGGGAAAAGTATCAGGCTAACACATAATGAGTCCAAAACACATTACAGCTGTGTGAATAGTACCAGATAGATAAATACCAATGAGTGCTAACTGATGTAGAGTGTTTTAGCTACCTGAGCTCAACTTTTCTGAACATTTTTGTAGCCACTTAATGCCTTAATAAGCAAAAATGTTTTGTGATTTCTAAATATACAGAAATAATGAGGACTGAAAGGCTTTGCATAAGCTTTTCAGTCAGAAATGTCTAACTGTTCAAACAAGAGGCACCTGAAACCACATTAAGCTAATCCAACCCTTTAAGCCAAGGGTGTCATTCCCTGTTTTTACATTGAAACATTTAGGATTGACTAAACTTCTGATGTTCAAGTATTGGCACAGTTAAAAACATATTCATAGGTTTAATGGACTGCGATTAAAAAAAACATTTTTTTTTAATGTGTGTGTGTGAGAAAATCACTTCTTCCTGTTGCATGATCAACACGGCTTTTCCTCTAACATAAGCTGATGATATCCTGGACAATACCACATTAAAAAAT
>JBBPBX010027829.1:0-21285 GCA_038048925.1 Garcialebias charrua
ATCAGGGCACAGATGGGGATTTGTAGCTCGGAACCTCACATGATTCGGCGATTTGGACCTAGACAGCACCTGGACTTCAAGGCTGCAGTCAAAGTACACTGTAGCCTGGCCTGAAAATAAATAAAGCAACTAATCTAATCGGGACTCAGAGCAACCTTGAAAAGAGGCTGACTGCAAACTTCTCCTGGAGTCGAAAGCTGTTGAAAACTGTCGCTGCCCCCCTCCCCCCAGAGGTCTCTGTGTGCATTCAGATGGAGCCGAGCTGAGGCCATCTGCAGACTGTGCTTATCTGAAATGATTACTCACGGACTATCTCCTTGCTTGCCATCAAATGCAACATGTCTTTGTCTTTATCCGTGCTGAAGCTGGTAGAGTTTTTTGGACTTTATCATAGAGTGTCCTAAGACAAAATGTGATATTCTTTTTTGAATACCAATGATTATCCGACTGTATGTTCCTTTTTCCATATCTGATTGTTGGTGGCGCGGTCTGATTGTTGGTGGCTGCGGCTTCCGTGCGTACGTCCCTCTTCGGATGGTGCGCGCGCCAATTGCAAAACTTTGTAACTTGGTGCAAATATGTCAATAAAGATATATTCTATTCTATTCTAAAATCCGTCTTCCCTTTTCTGTAGTAATTATTTCTTTCTCCAGGAAATGTCGGCTACATACCTTGGTGTGAGGTGTTACCGTAAATCCGTCTCTTCTGATGTATTGCAGCCAGCACAAACGAAGGCTGGTCTCCTTATGGTACGTTCACACCAAACAGCGTTTCAACTTCAAAAAAGCTCGTCACGCACGCAAGTGGACGCACTGGACCTACAGTGGTGTCCAGACCAGAACGCGAAGCTGCGGCGGTGTGGCGGCGGTGGGCGTGGGAGGAGCTTACCAGTATACCGAGTTCCTCACTGCACTCCGCCAGGCAAGGAGCTTTTTATTTCTGTCTCTGTAGAGCAGACTTGACTGGTCGTGAAGGACTTGTCGTAGGGCTGGACGATATGGCCAAAATTTTTATCACGATATAGTTCTTAATTTCGGTCGATAACGATATAATTCGATATCGATATAAACAATATAAAAGCCTAAAAAAACTATAAACTATACAAATAAATTAATGTTCACCTTGTATTTGTATTTAGCCTCCAAAAAGATGGAAATCACCATCAAATAAACATAAACTTCTCAACCCAATAATTCTCAGTTGGGTCATCTGGACAGTTTATTTTTTTATAGAAACGTTTCACCCTCCATCCAGTTTCTATTAAAAAAGAAACTGTCCAGATGACCCAACTGAGAATTATTGGATTTGGTACCTGGATTATTGAGCATGAACTTTCTTGCCATAAAATTCTCAACTGTGTCAATATTAATAGTTTTAACTTTAAACATCTTTAAAATTTACAGCATTGAAATTCATAGTTAATTAAATAAAACTTTTGGGTGTTGTTATTTATAAGAAGCTGACATAGAAATCTCATGGAAATTACTTAAAGAATAAGCTGACATAGAAATCTCATGGAAATTACTTAAAGAATAAAAATAACAAAATCAATTGCATTACTGTATAAAGTAAAATAGTTTTTGAATGACAAAGTTTTGAATATATTGAATAATGTAATGATTGTTCCATATTTAATCTGTTGTATTGAAGTTTGGGGAAAAGCATGTAAAACTATTACAAACCCTGTTTTTATTTTATAAAAAAGAGCTATAAGAATTATTAGTAGGAAGTGCTATGGTCACCCAACAAATATTTCATCAGTTTAAATTATTAAAATTTTATGATTTGGTTGAACATAGTATTTTACAAGTCATGTATAAAACTAAAAAAAAAATTACCCCCCAAATATTAAATTAAAATTTGTTTAAAGTTATTAAACCCTGAAGGGAATGTAAATGTTTGTAAAACCTCCATTTAGGACTAGTTTGAAGGAGCTGAGTTGTAAATCAAAAAACAGGATTGTGTTGACTTGATATCAACATAAACATTTCTAAAACTATATGTTTTAAAATATGATTAAATCAAAGTTGTTGGGAAGGTGTGGTGCAGGTGAAGTGAAGGTTGTTGTTTGTTTGTAGTTATTTTGTATTTTTTAAACAAGGGGCAGATATTAAAACACTATTTTCGTCTTTCTGCACATTTTCATTCAGTGTTTTTTCTTCTTCTGATGAATTTGTTTTATTTTGAATAAAAAAAACATGCAGCGCTGCTGGGGTTGTTTGTTTACGTCGTAGTTTCAGGGACACGTTGGCTCAAACTGTATTGTTCTTCATCTTCTGTTCTATCGAGTGGAAACTCTTCAGATGAAACAAGTTAGATGTTTCCACAGCTAGTTAGAACGACTCCGTCACGTTTTGAAAAATAAAGAAACCGAGTAGGACTCGCTGCAGAAGAAGCCGGCAGTTAACAAAACCGAACTACGTCCACACCGACGAATTAGTCTTTCCTCTCATCAGTGATGTCGTCTCTTTCTCTTCGCTTGTGAAACTTTGTTCAGTCACATTCTGACGGTCATGAGCACTCGTTTGACTCGTTTTGAAGAGAAAACTTAACGCGCTTTGGAGACTAGCTTAGCTTTTAGCCTGCTACCGCTAAAGCTTAGGATATAGTTGACGCGTCGCATAGGGCGCGCGGCCAAAGTGACGCAATCGCGAAGTCCCCGCCCCCGCGCTTTGGCCAGCGCGTTGGTTTCGCGCGTGGTCGTGCACCTCCTAGATTTTGAAGCTCCGCAAGCCTAGCGCGCGCGCCAAATTGATTGACAGGTCGGGTGTGGACCTCACCGACAGTCTTCACGCCAGAATCTGCAGCTGTCTGCGCCGCTGTGGTCGTGGAAACGGCGTCGCGAGGCATGGAGGAATGTTTTGTGACACAAAATGTTAAAATTCTCCTTCATTCCTGATCTGGAGTCGGACTTTTCTTTTGTTTTTTCGCCAAAAGTCACGTGATCGCTTTCTCCTCCGCTGACTCCATGCATTGAAAGCCGCAAATAAAGACAACAGTTCAGCACGCGAGCAGAAAGCTATTTGTTTTTGTTGTGTGATTTCAAACAGTTCTTCTTCTACGGTAGATTTCTTCCTCTACACCCTTTCTTGCAACATATGCACAGGTTTTAGAGGGTACTGCCACCTGCTGGTCCGTAAAAGAACAGCACTTTGCCAAGCTCTGCCGTGCTACACTATAAACGCATGCACAGTGCGCGCGCAGCACGCGCGCTCCAGCTTGCGGACCAAAGCGCGACTATATCCGAGCCTTAACGCCTGCTGCTGGACTGAGCGCTGCGTAACAACGACGTCACCACGCACGTTTTGTGTCACAGCTTTTTCTGTCCGGGCGAGTTGTTGAAGCAGCCGCTCCAACCCGAACAGAAACAGAAAAACGTCAATGAAACGTTGTAAAATCCTATCGAAATATCGAAAATATGCTTAAACTTCATATCATCGTTATTGAATAAAAGTATATCGCGATATTTATCGTTATTGAATTATCGTCCAGCACTAACTTGTCGCGAACACACAGCTACAATGAGTTTCTCTTCCATAGTACACGACTTCACGGTTTTTTTCTGTGTCCCACAAACAATACGTCACATAGTTGCGCAATACCCGTCCCATCGTTTCCGCGTCACATAGGGACTCTCCCCCTCTCTTCTCCCCCCCGACTCTCCCTGATCAACCAATCAGGGAGAGTTGAACGGCGTTTGAACGTTTGAACGACGAAAACTTCAGCTAAATCAACGCTTGATTTGGAGGCTGAAGCGGGTTCACGTGCACGGAAAACGCTTTCCAGCATGCTCAACACGCACGTGACGCCCAACGCCAAGACGCGCCTGGAGGCGCGTCCCCCATTGACTTTGCATGTAAACTGGACGCTCCTGCAGTTGAAACGCTGTTAGGTGTGGAAGTACCATTAGGGAAACGGTGAAAGCTCAAACGGCTGTTGTAGCGACCTGAAGCCGAGCAGAGCGGCACACAGCAGTGACCATTGGACCCACACACCGTCTGCTGAAATCTAAAGCTGCCTCGCACGTTATATTTTGATTTATTTGACGCAGTAACACTCATTTTCGTTTATCTCTGAGATGACCGGATACTAGCCTGGCCCTCGCCTTCCTACGCAGCTCCGCTCAATTCTATTTCCCTTCACGAAGCGAAGGACAAGGGTCTGGTTTTAACCAGGCTACCGAATACAGGGTATCCCAGGCACTGTGAGCACTGCTGTAATACATATAATTAATTTATAATATAAATACATGGTACATTGTGATTATTTATTTATGTTATATTATTAATTGCTGAATGTTGTTTGAATGGATATTTTGAGTTAATTTTGTTTTAAAGAAGGGGCAGATCTGATAAGGTTATTTTTTTTCTTCTGCTACCTTTCATTTTATGTATTGTTTACTTTGATCATGTGGTTTTGTAAATTGTTTTTTGTGCTTTGAATATGAAATGAAAAAGTAAATAAAATACATAAAGTACTGTATTTACATACACACAAATAATATATCTATAGGCACACACACACGCACACACATTATACTGTATATAGAGAGACAAAGAGAGCGAACTTTATTCAAATTGTAGTTTTTACTTTTGCATATAACTCGTGAGTGACAAGGTTTTCTGAAATGATTTTATAGTCTGTAAAAACACAAACTTGCGCGCATCCACCCCCTTCCCTGCACACACACACACACACACACACACACACACACACACACACACACACACACACACACACACACACACACACACACACACCTACCTTGTGAAGTCGAATGTCCTTGTCGGAGGATGCAAAACGGTGGATGCCGAACCGCTGCCTCAGCGACAGGCTCTGAAGCTGTCCTGTAGCTGGCGGTTTTCCTCCCGGAGATCATTATTTTCTTCCAGCACATTATCCACAACTGCAGGATCTGGACTAGCAGCATAATCGTGGTCTTTATGGAAGTCCACGCTGGCTGTTGTCTCTTCCTCCTCACTGTCCTCTGGAGGTGGTCTTTTCCTTCTCTCCCAAACCCCGGGTCTTGGAGGTGGAAGGGAGAAATTATTCCACTCAAACAAAGAAGGTACCGCTCCCTTTTTTAACCTCCGTCTTCCCTTTTCTGATGCTGGCTCTTGAATGTCCTCAGTTTTGAAATGCCGACTACAAACGCAGGTGTGACCTTTTATAGCCAAGTTTTCCCTGCGGACAGCCGCGATCCATTGTCGCCTTAACTCCTCATCAGGAGGAAAATGGAAAAAACTAATAACTCTATTGTACCTACTGCTTACTGGACACAACGGCACACAACAGAACTCAGTTGAAGTGCCAGTAGCTCGCAGACGCTTTCCGTATTGAGTCTTTTTCATGGTTTGCTATTAGGAGCTAACGCTAACAACAACGGCATTGGATATGAACCGGAAGTGCATGATATGTCCAACATTTTAACAAAAGTACGTCACAACTACCCGTAGCCCATAGATTCATATGATATCTATGGATTCTTTCCTGTCAAAGCGGAAGTGATACCGCGGTAATACTTGCCTTGTATCGCTTCCCATAGAAATCATATGTTCATATATGATATCTATGTCGCCTCCACTCAGCTCCGTTACAGTGTTGCCAGATCTCGCGACAGAAACACGCGACCAGTCCCATGAAAACAAGCCCAAAGAGCCAAATTGTTCATTTAAACAAGCCCGAAACAAGCCCAACTGGCAACCCACCCCATTGTGTAAAACAAAGGCCATTTTTAACAGTATAAACATAGTAAATATAATAAATGTATGTTTAACATACATTTATTATGGCATTACATATAAACAGCAAAATTATGCTAAACACTTTGAAAAACATATCCACTCTAAAAAATAAAAATACATTTTGCATTTTTATACAAATTAATCCCATTAAGCCTCTATTTACCAGAGAGACCTGAATTTTAAAGGAAGAGTGATGACAACAGTGGACAACAGACAATCATAAAGGATGCGTACAAAAAAAATAAAAAATTAAACAGCAAACTCAGAGTAAGCGGTCAACAAAAAACTTTCTTTAATCTCTATCCTGAATCATGTTTTAAGTGTGCACTCTTTCTCCTATTCTTTATTATATTTTTTCTCATATTTCCCCCACTTATTGGAGCTCATTTTAGCGTGGTCTTGTCACTCTAAACAAAGAATAAAGAACAAAGAATAACAAGCCCAAACAAGTAACTCCACATCCAAAACAAGCCCAATAAACCACAACAAGCGACTCACTAGAATTATTTGCGGCTTCAGAAAACGACAAGCCCAAAGTCACGTATATTAAGCCGACTTGGCAACTCACGGGTTTATTTGTGCGCGTTTACAACATGTACTACGGTAATGCTGCGTGACACGCTGCTTGTTGCCTTTCAAAATAAAAGGTGAAAATAAAAGAATAGCTGAAAAATACAGTACATAAATAAAAGCTGTTAATTATGTCTATGTCTTTCAGCGAGTTGTCATTCTTGCTGTTATACATTCAAGAATTACTTTTAATGCCTGAGTGTTGAGCCATATCAGTGTTTGTGTTCTTTACGTGAGAATGTCAAATATTGTGTTCCCAAAAGCTTCCATTATTTAAAAAAATAAAAACTGCTGTGCTATTTTGCAGAAACCACTCTCACTCGCCTAGAAGACCCCAAAGAAGTTGCTCATCAAGTGTCACCAATATCTGATGAGTTTCAAAATAAATGCCTTCCAAATTTGCACATTTAGCATGTTATTTTTTATATGATGCTGAGATTAAAAACTATCGACTTTCAAAATAAATCACGTCTGAAACTTTTTCACATTTTGCATATTATTTTTGAATTTTACTGAATTTACTACAAAAAAAACTGATAGATGGGAGAAAACTATGGCAAATGTTGACTTTCAAAATAAATCACCTCCAAAGTTGAACATTGTTCATTGTAATATACTGTACAAGAGTTGCTGACTTTATTGCTGGATAATGGTTCGATTTCACGAACCACTTTCACTTCAGGTTGACTCTAGAGGACCCCAAGATGTTTCTCAACAACTGTTACTCCTATGGTAATAGGTAAAAGCCTCAAGGTCAAATCAGTCTATTTGGATGCATTTCTGGTAGTCTGGAGGCTGACAAACAGTTTCTTACAGTGACAAAACAAAAAGTATGTTTATTTAAAAAACAACCACCAACATACAGTGTTATTCTGCGGATAATCTGACTTACTTTAATTAGTTTACTGCGTGACCATTTTGTAGGGAGGGCGTGAACTTCTGTCCATCCCATTCCAATTAAAGGTGTGCGTTAGTTCGGTTCTTGATCAGTTATCAATCATGAAGACAGAGCGAGGGTAAGTACTGTATGCCTTTTACGAGAAAACATAACTGTTTTGTAGTTAGTTGAATAATAAGCACAGTCATAGAGTAAAGACTAGTAAAAAACATGTGTATTTTAGTAGCCTTTTATTATTTTGGTTTTGCGTTTTATGTGCTTATATTCTATATGATTTCCTTTTGTTGTCTGTTCCTCATCTGTGTTCTTAGTTTATAAACAAGTCTATATTGTAAATTAATCCTCATAACTCAATTACACTGTATAAATAAAGGTTGAATGAGTGAATGATTTATATGTGCTTTGTTAAAAAATCAAGGCTTTACGTTGCTCTCCCATTTTATTTTCAAGTCATTTTAAATCCTAAATTAGCTCAAAATTGTTCACTGTCTACTACAATGCACAAGTTGCATTGGTTTATGGTATGTAAAAGGTTTGTAGGCTCAATAATGGCTTAGGCTAATGATTAATTCATTAAATAGAACTTAATCTAAACACTTGCTGTTAATGTGTAAATGTATTACAATGAAGTTAGTTAGTTATTTGAAATATTGTAATATTATATTTCTATCTTGTTTGTGTTTATAATATTTGATTTATGTTATTGTAATATATTTGTATATTTTAATTGTTTCTAATTTAATTAACCATTTCTGTGGTTCTCTACACCCTAGAGGGCCACAGAGACAGAACTTCAAGATAACATTTATCAGTCCAATCAAATCAGTTTTTATATTTATTATAATACCAAATTACTCCAAGTAGTTTAAAATTGAGGGTGTTGAGATTTGTAGACTAAGTGAGGTGAAGTTTTTGGGTGTTATCATTGATGACAAACTGACATGGAAACAACACATAAATTCTGTAAGAATAAAAATAGCTAAATCTATTGCAGTACTGTACAAAGTCTGAGACTTGTTAATGATAAAGCTCTGTATTTGTTGTATAACACATTTATTGTTCCACACTTAATTTACTGTATTGATGTTTGGGGGAAAGCGTGTAAAACAATTACAAAGCCTATTTTTGTTTTACAAAAAAGAGCTGTAAGAATGATCACTGGAAAACATTACTGTCATCCATCAAGCACATTATTTTGTCAACTAAAGTTATTGAAGTTCTATGATTTGGTAGATTACAATATTTTATCAGTTATGTACAGTATAGGGCTCAGAATAACGCATTACCTTTAAATATCCAAATGCATTTTGTTAAAAGACAAAGTTGTTATAATCTTAAGGGGACAGAGATGTTTGTAAAACCACAATTTAGAACTACTGTAGTTTGAAGGGACGGTCTACGTCAATCCAGGGAATTGGATTATGGAATGGTTTGGAGAATGAAGTTAAAAATGCCAAGTCAATGTGTACATTTAAGAAAATGATCAAAACTTAATTGTTAAAAATATATATATGAAGTACCGGGTAGCATAATATGTATTGCATTAGTTAGAAAATTAGAAAGTTGTTAATATGAAGGGTGGGTGTAGTATTTCTTCTGGGGTGGGGATTAAGTGGATGTCCTTGATGACGGTCCTTGACTATGCTTGGCCGGTGTGCGGGCCATGGTTGTGGCCTGTTCTTGGTGCTTCCTGGCTCTGTCGGCGGTTGGGCGGGCGCTCTTGGCCGTGTCGTCCATGTTGGATTTTGTGTCTTCTTGGACGGCGGGCTGACTGCGGTTCGCAGGGGTCGTGGCGGCCCTGGTGGGTGTGGGCTGTTGGCTCTGCTGTTGGCGGCCCCCGGGGCCGTGTCCCTCTCTGGTCTTGGCTCAATGGCCTGGCGGTCGGAGAGGTGTTTCTTTTACATCGCTCCTTGGGTGGACCCTGGCAAACTGGGGGGGGGGTACGCAGGGTCAGCGGGGGAGCTGACTCGCTGTGGGAGCACTGTGCCTGCAGATATTTTCTCCCCATCCCTCACCACACACCTCCGCCCTCTTCATCTTAAATTAATACATGTAGGGAATTTGAGTCTCGGGTGTGCTGCAATGGTTTTACATCTCTGTTGTTCAGAGCACCTGGGACTCAATTTTATATACACTTTAGACATTCATTCATAAACATCTTCATAAAAGTCACATATAGGGAATGGAGTGAGCACTATGGCTATGGGTGGCGGGATGACATCAATCTCGCCCCCATGCCTATGCTCACTCAACATTATGCATTTAGACAATAGGGCCTGGGTTAGAGTTGGAGTGGAGGGGAAACTGGTACAATGCTAGCCTTTGCTCCTTCTCTTTCCCTTTTAAGTACACTTTACAACAACACTCACCAACAGTACATTTGGGGACGGGGGTGTGTGTGTCGGGGTCTTGATTTGTTAATTTCAATTTTATTTATTTATGTATTTATTATATATATTATTTATTTATTTTTCTCTTACCCCCCTGGTTGCCTGGCGGACATTCTGGGGGTGGGCCGTCAGGGGTTGTGCTGGGGTGTGGGGGGGTTCGGGGCCTGCGGGTTCGCCGTGGGCGGGGCTGGCGGTGCGCTGCCCCTGGGGCTGCTTGGGCTCGGGTGTCCTGTCCTGTCCTGTCGGCAGGGCGCGGGGTGGGCCGGATCTTGGATGTCTACTACTCTCCACCCCAGAATGAATGGGCCTACCTCCTGGGTTTGGATGTGGGCTGCCCCATGTAGGGGGCAGGTACATGTCTTGGACCTAGGGGGTATAGAGTGTGCATCGGGATTATGAATGGAGCGTGTCGTTATTGTTTGTCTTTCTGTGACTGAGGGTGAGGATGAGGGTGGGTGTGAATGAGTGTGTCTGTGTATGAATGTTTAAGTGTCAGGCTGGGATTTGGACTGCCCCCTCTCTGATACTTCTGAGGCTACCTAGTGTCGCGCTCCTGCCACGTGGCCCCCTGGTGGGTGTTCCTCTGCCTGCGGGCGTGCTTGGGGCCCTCACATCTGGGGCTGGGCGCTTGGGCGCTTGTCGGCTCGGCCTGGTGGCTGCCTGGTGGGGCTCGGGTCCTCTGGTCCTGTCGGGTCTGGGCCTGAGGGATGGGCGTCCCCGGTGCCCGAGCCTCGGTGACCGGCCCTGGGGCTACGTCGGTGCAGCGGGCTCCGGCGGGGGCCTGTGTATTTGTCGCTGTTGACCCCGGGGGGTCATTGTGTGTGGTCCCTGGTGGGGTTCGTCCGGTTCTTCCCCTTGGTCGGATCTGGGGAGTGGACGAGTGGCTCGTCCTGTTCGGGTGGTCCTGGGGACTCTGGGCTCGGGGTCCTTCCTGGGGTCTTGGGCTTTGATCGCCCCTTCGTCTGTCTCGGGCTTTGGGGGGACGGATCTCTGATGCTTCACAGTCGCTGCTAAATGTTCTATTGGAGGAACCTTATTCACTTATGCATGCTCACAACCACACACAATTGGATGCAGGGATGTATATGTAGATATATGCAGATATGTAGATGGGTATATGAATGAATATAAATGTATATGTATGTATACTGTATATATATTTGTAGGTATGGGTATGTGTATTTATAGAATTCTACTGCAAGGTCATGAATATTATTAGTCTTTATGCTTGTATGTTTCGTTGCTGTGTTCTGTCATGTGCTTTGCAGGATTGTGGATGGAGGTTTGGTGTGTTTGCCTTGTGCTCTTTTTGTGGATAATTGTTGTTCTGTTGTCTTACTTTCTCTTTTCTTTCTTTCTTTCTTTCTTTCTCTCTCTAAAAAAAGAAAAATAATAAAAAATAAAAAATAAATAAATAAAATAAATAAATAATATTAAAAAAAAACAAAAAAAATACATATTGGAGTGAGAGGATGGCTATAAGGTGTGAAGGGAGGCCATCTATAAATGGGAAAAAATTAGAAAGAGTTATTCATTATGTACTGTTGCTGGAAGATTATTATTGTTTGAACTGATTGTTTGAAAAAAGAGGCAGATATAATAAGATTTTTTTTCTTCTTTCTGCTCCCTTTCATTTTTATATTTTGTATTCTTATTGTTTATGGGATTGTTTTGTATTGTATTTTAAAAGGAATAAATTTGATAAATAAATAAATAAATAAAGTGGTCATCAAATGCAGAGAAAGTTATATTTGACCTGTTTGTTAAAGCTGCATTCTGCAGTTTCTGGAATACGCTGGCACTTAGAAAAATTTTCAACAGGGAAAAGCATTCTGCTCCCTCCCCCTCAGAGCCATATATGGCTCTGTTCCCCGTCACTCTCGCTGTAAATCAGCTCAGCTTCCTTAACTCCGCCTCCACTCATGTCCTGTCGCAGCCGCTCCGAATTTCTGTGTTTATATGTTAATAAAACGTTCTAAAAAATAAAATAAAAACAGGGTCCAGCACACCAGAACACCAGCAAAGCTGCAGACCCTCGGCAGCCACGTTGAACCCGATTTTAATTCGCTCGTGACAAATTCCATTTCCTCATTTCTGTCAGTGGAGGTCTGGAGGAAGAAGCGATCACTTGACTTTTGGCAAAAAAACAAAAGAAAAGTCCAGAGCAGGGATGAAGAAGGGGGATTTAAAACATTTGTGTCACATAAAAAACAGTTTTGCATCGCTTTGCAATTATTTCAACGAGAACCTGCGCGGCCGCTGCAGGCTCGCTGCGGGCTCGCAGGCGGGGGCGTGGGTTAGGAGCGTGAGAAGTTAGAAGCTCTGTTTTTATTGGCTGGTTAACCGCGGGGCGCTTTGGTTTTTATAAATGCTTTTATTACCACCGGGAGACGCCAGAGGACTATAGCTTTTTTCAAAGATTACTTGTCAAACATGAATCTATCATGCAATAGTGGCAGAGTGAGGAAATATATTTAAAAAATAAGCTACATACTTAAGCTTTAATGTTCATCTTGTCATTTATTATTTGTAAATTGTTTAATGTGATAGCCAAGCGGATGCTCTCCAGCGGTAAAAACAATATTGGCGCGAGAAGACGATTAGCAGAGCTTGAGCAGAGCTGACGACATATTGTTTCCTTGTTCAGCATGTTGGGCACTAATGAGAAGGATAAAGATGGGTTGTATTTTTGTGTGATGCTTACACAGTTTGTTACATCTTAATGAAGGTGTGTCACAACGAATGTTGCAGCAAGAATTCTCCAGCTAGTAACGCGGGAATGCGGTGCGTCATCTGTGCTAAGTGTAGCTTCATGCTAATGTGCTGCTCATCTGTATATAGGTTACGTGGGAAAATGTACATACAGTACTCAGTATTTTAAGGTTTATTCTTTGTGTTTATAGTTCTCACGGTGGTGAAAGTTGTCTGGAAATGAAAATAAAGATGACATTGTTCAACTAAATAAAACCATCAGCTTTCAAGAGCTCGTCCTTCGTGAGTTAGGGATCAACAAAGAGACCACCCAAAAAACTGTACGTGTGCTCATTTCAATTTGTTGACAAACGGCCGACAGAGGAAAACCTACATCCTACTTTGTGTCTGGACTACACCACCGGAGAAGAGATGCCGGATCTTCAGAAGGATTGAAAACAGTGACAAGAATATCAGGAATTATTTCAAGTACGTATATGGAAGTCAGAGCATTACAGTACAGTATTTGTTCATCTTCAGTATTACAATTTTCTCTGAAATTAACCCAAGCTCGGTGATGGAGGACTTTAAGGGTTTGGTTGGGCTCTGTGTCTGCTTTAACGTAAATAAGTTTGTGTCCTACCTCTTTTACCAAAACACCACCGACCTTAATACACTTCAGAGCTTTTTAGATTGTTCATCTCTTCACTGTTAGAAGTAGCTAAATATGCTAGTAGATGTAATCTGCATCCACTTCTTCAGGTCGTCCTCCATCCCTCGTCCTCAGCAGGCAGTGGTATGATTAAATTGCCCTGTCTGAGCCCTGGCAGCTGGTGTTCATGCATGTTTACAATTAATCCATAATGCTTGGAGAAACTGTAGTACATTAGCTCGTACTGTTGCACATAAATGCCGGTTCTGGTCCATGCTGGAAGTAGTGTCCATAATTCACGCAAAGCAGAATGGGTTCTAGGAATAAAGTGGATAGAAAGCAGTGAGGTAAAAAGGTTTAAAACTCGCAGGTTTGACCCAGCAGCTCTGTGATGAGACTGCTGAATGTAAATAAATTAAGGACTGGAAAGCGCCTTGCATGGCAGTCTGCCGCTACCGGTGTATGAATGTGTGTATGAATGGGTGGATGGTTGGTATTGTAAAGCGCTTTTGGGTCCCTCATAGGGGGCTGGAAAGCGCTATATAAATAAGCTCCATTTACCATTTAAATGGGTACCTGTATAAATACTCTGATAATACATGTCATTCTATGGTTAGAGTTACACCTTAGTAGGTGGGTTTCTGGCTTATCGACAAATTCTGCCTTGTGTGAAGGAATGTGCTGCGCATCGAGCACCCAGACTCAGATTGTGAGCTAAGCCAAGCTGGATGCAATTTCTGACTTGTGGCTTCTGGAACTCACTGACGTGAAGGATTTGGACAGAGCTTTCTGCTGACTCTTTACTTCCTCTAAGTAAATAAAAATTAACATCTGACCACTAATATCATGAGTATTATTTAAATATAGACGGTCATAGAATATGATAGCACATATCATATATTATGACCACATTGTAACTTATAGAAAAACATTAAACACTTGAACCAAACTGTTTCTGCTGACTCTTTACTTCCTCCAAAGAATAAAAAGTAATACTTGAATTGTGGTTTTAAAACATTTACTGAAATGTCTTAATACAATAAACATCATTAAATAGAAATTTTATATTTGGTACGTGCAATACACTTCTTTATAACCAGGAAAGTATCAATCACCACCAGAAGTTCAAATATAATATGCTTATAAAATATTTAAAAATTTATACTTAACATAGCTTGACAAACTGCCTGCAAAATTTTATCTTTATAATGAGAATCACCTTGAACCCTTTACTTTCTCCTTTTAATAATGAATTTGAAAAGAATACAAATTAAACCAGAAAATAAATAAATGGATAAACAAAAGGCAGGATATTAAACTGAAGATTCCTCTTAGCAAGCTGCACAGACGTAAGCTTTGCTGGGGTCCAGATTTGAGACACATGTGCCATGATACCCCCGGTACAAACATCACACTGAATCTGTGGGAGGAAATTCAATAATAAATACAATTTTTCATTGTGTTCATGGGATAATTTCAACACCTATAACTTACAAACATAATATAAAGTACCTCTTTAGGAGGTTCAGATTGTTTTATGCCCTCAAGAGTGAATGAACTTTAAAAAAAAACTTTTTGTAGAAAAAAACTCACCAGCAAATTTATGGAAAACATTTTTTGTTGGTACCTTCATCTACTGTCAGTGGGGATTCTATGTTTAATGAAGAGGCAGGACAATAGAAGGGCCTTCTCCTACTCTGCTCCTGCTTCATGGAATATCTTACAAAAAGATCTGAAGCTCTCGGCCCTGACCTCCCTAAATGGTTTTCAGAATCTGTTGGAATCCTGGCAAAAACCAATGCAGATTTGTTCCTGTCTTTGATTTTATACGTCTACCTTATAATGTTTTGCTAGTTTTTTGATACTTTGTTAAAAAAAAAAAAAAAAAATCTTTTGTTTTTTTTCTCTCTTTTTGTTTTCTATTGTTTATTGTTTGTTTGTTTATTGTTTAATGAAATTCTATCACTGCTGTTCATTGTTCTTTAGTTTTAGCAGGTCGCTTTCGTAAATGAGCCCATGAGGTTCAAAAGATTTACCTGACTAAATAAAGGTTGAATGAATGAATGAAATATTTTCAAGTTAGAGAACTTATTCTTACACTTCACAGTGTACCCATGCCATGACACACTGAAAGCAACTACTTTTGTTTTTTAACCAGTCTACCATGAGTGACTCACAGGAAGAAACTATGAAAGGGGGTAATCCAAATATAAGATATAAACAATATTTACAAAAATCTAGGTCAAAAATACCAATCATTAAAACACAAATCTATGGCTGATCAAAAGAATAAGTAAAATTAAATACTTTTCCAAGTTCTACATTCTAATCTTATTTGTTTGCTAAAAGAGCTTTAAAGCAGCACCTGGACCTTCCTTTGCTGCCTCACCCTGCAAAATGGTAAGTTAAACCCAAAGATATTCAAGAAAACCAAAATTGACATCTGTTTTGCATTGTCTTTACAGTATATAGGAAAATAGCGTAGTCCCTCAGCTTCACAAGAATGTGTCCAAAACTCTTAAGAAAACTACTACAATAAATAACTCAACCAACCCAACTATTTTGTCTGTAACTTTATCACACCTTAGGAATTTTCAAAAAACTTTTAAAGAGATAAGGGAACCCCTGCTCTCCATTACATCTATTACATCTTTGTGTTTGACAGGACAACAAAGTTTTGACATGGATGTACAACTTCACACGATATGTATGATTTGTCTATTTTAATACTGACTTAGAGGAAGTAAAGAGTCAGCAGAAACAGTTTAGTTCAAGTATTTAATGATAGGTTTTTACTCCTGAACATTTAAAGACACAATTCACACAAGACAACAGCGTGAGATTTTGAACGGTTCTTTGCAAAGATGGGAAATCCACCACTGACCAGGGTCAGGATGAACTCTGACTTCCTAAGATTTGAGTC
The DNA here is from genome assembly GCA_038048925.1 of Garcialebias charrua. NCBI lineage: Eukaryota > Metazoa > Chordata > Actinopteri > Cyprinodontiformes > Rivulidae > Garcialebias > Garcialebias charrua. The sequence goes on from JBBPBX010027829.1 coordinate 15,869, forward strand.
CGTCTTTTATTCAGGCGAGTGACACAGAAAACAATAATCAGCAATGCAAGGCCAAACACAAGTTACATCACGTCTCTTCAGGCGCACATCTTCTCAGGCGATAACATTTAGTGTTTATCTGCTCTTGGGAAAGTAAACGGTTTATCGTGCAGGCATGATAGGTTTTGATTGTGCACCTAGAAAAACAGGAACAAGGTCAGGTCACAATAAACCCTGTGAAACTCAAGACACTTGATGATCTAAAAAGTAATATTTTAAAGATAGTGTACTTGATGACGCATAAAAGTAATGTTTAAAATGATAAAACACAAAGGAAAACATTTAAAACATAAGGATTTTAAACCTCTAACATTTAGGGCAGCACGGTGGCACAACTGGTAGAGCTGCTGCCTCTCAGCGAGCAGGTCCCCGGTTCAAATCCCGATCCGGGGGCCTTTCTGGGTGGAGTTTGCATGTTCTCTCAGTGCATGCGTGGGTTTTCTCCGGGTGCTCCGGTTTCCTCCCAGAGTCCAAAAACATGCATGTTAGGCTGATTGGTAACTCTAAATTGACCCTGGGTGTGAGTGAGACAGGTCCCTCTTGTAAATGAGTCCCCGTGGCTCAACGAGAATAGCCTGTAAAAATAAAGGTTGAATGAATTTAATGTTTGTCTATAAGTTACAGTGTGGTCACAATATATGATAAGTGCTACCATATTCAGTGACTATCTATATTTAAATATTATTCATGATATTAGTGGTCAGATGTTGACTTTTATTTATTTTGAGGAAGTAAAATCTCAGCAGAAACAGTTTGGTCTATATTTCCATAATAATCATGATATTACTGGTCAGATCTTACTTTTTATTTTTTGGTGGAAGGAGAGAATCAGCAGAAACAGTTTGCTTCAACAAAGCGTTTATTCCCCCCCACCCCCCAAACTGCTGAACAGGTTAAAAAGTTAGCGGATGCTAACATCAAAACTCTAGACCGTCTGTCACTCACTCTGCATCTTTATCTCTTTCCAGCTGAAGCTGCATCAACCAATCACGTCTTGTACAAGTTGTAAGTAAAGCCTGACCGATAAGGAAATTTTGGCTATCGCGGATATTGGGAGGGGACTAATGCAGATAATCAATACAATGGCTGAAATGTTTTTAGCTTTGTCCACCCCGAAGAATCTAAGAAAACAGCAGGTGAAATTTTTTTTTAAACTAGCAATTCTCTCACAGACAAATGTTGTAAAAATATAATGAAAATACTACAAATAAAAGATTAGATTAAAAAAACAACCTCTATGTTTGAAGATCTGATTAAGTTTAAGCAAAAACAAGGCCTCATTTTCAGGTGCTAATTCTGAAGGTCCGCTGGTCTGGAGGTCTTCATTCCAAACTGGGATAAAAAAATAATAATTAAATTTTACATTTTATTTGAGGCTGAGATAGCTCCAAAAGAATGGCTATTTTTTGTGGAAAATAAATAAAGCTATTTCTAAGCTGTTAAACAAGTTCATTTATTTCCCTTAAGGAACATGAATGGTCATAGAGTTAAAGGATAATTAATGGGTGTAGCAGGAAGAGTTAAAAATGATTAAAAATTCGTTATGAATTTTATTATGAAGGGTCACCACTCTCAGCTTTGAGAGAAAAGCTGAAGGTCTGAGATTCAATTCAGATGTTATTGTTTAATTACCTCGAATTACCCTTTTTACACCAATGAATTATTTTATATGAAGGATTCAGATGTCATAAATAAAACACACAAGCTTTAGTATACAATTTTGTGATGTTTATTTGACTATACATGAGAAAACAACAGTTGAAAATTATTGCTTACATTTAGATGAAGCCTTTGTTTAACAACCGGAGTTTATGGAAATTATTGTGACCTTTAAAAATGTTTGTTAGCAGGAATTAACAGAGAAAATGAATTTATTCTATGCGATTGACAAAACCAAAACGTGACGAAATGTGGAACTTTGGAATTTTCAGTAGGGCAGCTTAATTATGCAAATTTAACTAAAAGAAAGACGCTTTATCGCCCAATGGTTAAAATTTGGCTCTACTTTAATTTAATTAATTATTATTTTAATCTTCTTTGCTGAAAAGTCCTTAAATAAGATCAATGTAACACTTCTATCTCTAAGTGAGATTAAAACCAATAAAAACACTTTTAACCTTGTAAACAGAAAACAAGTTTGCCATCTTTTTGTACTACATATAATAAAAACCACAAAGCATGTTGTTAGTTATTCCCAGTAAACAATTATTTAATTTCAGGAAACCATTACTACTTCTCCATAATGTGAATAAAAGTCTGTGTCAGTCTTCTCAATGCAGAAAATGGGGCCGTGGGTCTCACACTACACAGGAATCTTTTGAACATGGACAAGACTTTTCTGTTATCATCCTGAGTTACGATCATTGAAGAGTACAGTAGTTTGGTTGGACGTTGGTACAAGGTGATACCAGAATTTCCTGGGTGATCTGTTTTAACTAAAAACGTCCATTTTAGGTTCATAGAAAGGGCTTTCAGATATTAGATTTATTGTATCTTTGGTTGTCTTTGCACACAATAAAGTGTCTTTTGGACATTTTCCAGACTTCGGGATGCTGAGAAAAAGTTTAAACTGTCTCAGGTCTGGAACGGGGTGGAATTGTTTTCCTATGGAATGTTTCAGTTTTTTTTTTTTTTTTAGGGAAAGGAGTTTATTTTTGAATAAACCTGGAAGTGACCAGGTTCTACTTATTGTGGAATGTCATCTTGTGTCTTCTACAAGTATCTCGTCGTGTAAAGCCCACACCACAAACATGGCAGCTGAATGCTTTCTCTCTCGTGTGCACGGTCATGTGTAGTGTAAGATGTCACTTCTGGATGAACTTCTTTCCACAGTCTTCACAAGGAAAACATCAAGATTCAGTGATAAGTTTATCTTTCAGACAAATTAACATGTGTTTCTTAAGATGGGACGTTTGGATGAATCTCATCGCACTTGTCACAGGCAAATAGACTCTGTCCTGTGTGGAGCAAGGCGTGCCAGTTTAGATTTTGACTAGAAAATGTTGCACTGCAGCAGAATGGTTTCTCTCCTTGTGGCTGGTCGCGTGAGCAACAAGATACACTACTTGCGTGATCTGAAGCGTTTATCGCAGCAGCTGCAAGCAATGGGTTTTTCATCTTTATGAATTAACATGTGTTGATTCAGATGACCCTGTGTGAAAAAAACTTTCCTCACACAGCCCACACTGGAATAGTTTCTCAACAGTGTGGTGCATCATGTGAAGTTTTACACTGGACAGATGGCTAAAGGCTTTCCCACATATATCACAAGCAAATGGTTTCTCTCCAGTGGAATTTTAATTGAGATAGAAATCTAAACATTTTACCACAAGAAAATGTTTTTTCTGTATTAAGTCGTGTGACGTTTTAGATCATACGGAAATCTAAACATTTTACCACAATCAACACAAGAAAGTGGTTTCTCTTCTGTATGAACTCTCATGTGGCATTTTAGTTGAGATGGAAATCTAAACGTTTTACCACAATCAACACAAGTGGTTTCTTTTCTGTACGAACTCTCATGTGGCATTTTAGTTTAGATGGAAATCTATACGTTTTACCACAATCAACACAAGAAAATGGTTTCTCTCCTATATGAAGTATTGTGTGGCCTTTTAGTCGAGATGGAAATGTAAACGTTTTACCACAATCATCACAAGTAAATGGTTTCTCTCACGTATGAACTCTCCTGTGGCATTTTAGTTGAGATGGAAATCTAAACATTTTATCACAATCAACACAAAAAAAAATGGTTTCTCTACTGTATGAACTCTCATGTGGAGTTTTAGTTGAGATGGAAATCTAAACGTTTTACCACAATCAACACAAGTAAATGGTTTCTCTTCTGTATGAACTCTCATGTGGAGTTTTAGTTGAGATATAAATCTAAACCTTTTACCACAATCAACACAAGTAAATGGTTTCTCTTCTGTATGAACTCTCATGTGGCATTTTAGTTGAGATGGAAATCTAAACGTTTTACCACAATCAACACAAGTAAATGGTTTCTCTTCTGTATGAACTCTCATGTGGCATTTTAGTTGAGATGGAAATCTAAACGTTTTACCACAATCAACACAAGTAAATGGTCTCTCTTCTGTATGAACTCTCATGTGGCATTTTAGTTGAGATGGAAATCTAAACGTTTTACCACAATCAACACAAGTAAATGGTTTCTCTCACGTAGTGGCATTTTAGTTGAGATGGAAATCTAAATGTTTTATCACAATCAACACAAGAAAATGTTTCTCTCCTGTATGAACTCTCATGTGGCATTTTAGTTTAGATGGAAATCCAAACGTTTTATCACAATCAACACAAGTAAATGGTTTTTCTTCTGTATGAACTCTCATGTGGCATTTTAGTTGAGATGGAAATCTAAACGTTTTACCACAATCAACACAAGTAAATGGTTTCTCTCACGTATGAACTCTCATGTGGAGTTTTAGTTGAGATGGAAATCTAAACATTTTACCACAATCAACACAAGAAAATGGTTTCTCTCCTGTATGAACTATCATGTGGAGTTTTAGTTGAGATGGAAATCTAAACATTTTATCACAATCAACACAAGTAAATGGTTTCTCTTCTGTATGAACTCTCATTTGGCATTTTAGTTGAGATGGAAATCTAAACATTTTATCACAATCAACACAAGATAATGGTTTCTCTACTACTGTATGAACTCTCATGTGGAGTTTTAGTTGAGATGGAAATCTAAACGTTTTACCACAATCAACACAAGTAAATGGGTTCTCTCTTGTATGAACTCTCATGTGGCATTTTAGTTGGGATGGAAATCTAAACGTTTTACCACAATCAACACAAGAAAATGGTTTCTCTCTGTTTTTACATCTGGTCTCTACATTTTGAACCACCAAACTGGAAGGTCCTTCACCTGAATGCGTGCTCATGTGTTTCTGAAACATCTGGTCTCTACATTTTGAACCACCAAACTGGAAGGTCCTTCACCTGAATGCGTGCTCATGTGTTTCTGAAACAGTGGCTTGTTGGGGAATGATTCAAAACACTCCAGGCAGCTGAAGTTTTTTTTGGAACTTTTGCGTCCCAGTTTACTTTTTGCTATTAATTCAGAGGACAAAGGTTCCCTCCAATCATAATCTTCCTTTGCAGGCCCAGAAACGGACACAGTTTCCATCCAATAATCAGTCTCATCTTCACTGACTTCAGTCTCAGAAGAATCTGAAGCCCTTCTGTCGTTCTTCGTCAGTAAAATATTATTTGGATCATAGTTTCTGTGTGATTCTGGTTCTCCACAGACCTCTCTATTAGTTTGTGTCTCTCTGTCGTCTTCAGCTTGGATTCGATGAAGCTGTGATACCTCAGGCATGTCATCGTTTTCACTCCACACTGCGAGC
>JBBPBX010027829.1:21570-37024 GCA_038048925.1 Garcialebias charrua
AGAGACACACAAACATCATGGTAACATCATAGATTAACCTGAACTACTCAATACTTAAACTACGAGTTTTTTTTTAAACGAGCTAAAAGGTTCTATAAACCTGGATCTCTACTTTTCACAGAAAGCTCAACTACAGTGTAGATGAAGCTAATTGTAACAGTTTGCTGAGTTTGCAGTCCAAACAAAACTGGTTGTGCCTCTTCTGGTTAGCAGCCAGAACAATACACATTCTAGTACACCTGTGATGAATCAATGCAACAACAATACTGTACTTAAGCAGCAAAACTGTAGCAATAAAATTCTTTAGTGGTGTCCCGATACCAATACTGATATCAGTATAGGGCCAGATACCAGCCTCAAAACCTTTACTGTACTATAAAACCACCCTGATTATTTGGACTAACACCACTTTTATACTTTGTGACATTTCCTCTTCCATTTTGCAAGTACAGGTCCTGGTCATAAAATCAGAATATCATAAAAAAAGTTGATTTATTTCAGTAATTCCATTCAAAAAGTAAAATTTGTTTATAATCATCCATTATACACAGACAGCAGTGCTGGGCAGCGCTAATCCAAAAATTAGTTCCGCTATTTCTAAAGCGCTTATTAATTTATTTAGGTCCGCAATTTCAAAAGCGCTTATGTCTTAGGAAAACTCGCGGAAGCTAATTTTAAAAGCGCTAAAGTGCAAATGGTGAACTACTTTTTTAAATCCAGCAGATTTGACCATTTCGTGAAACAGTTAAGCTCAGGAACCCTTGTGCTATAAAGTCAGCTAAGAAATATATTTTTAAAGCGTTTATTTAGCTACATTTAAAGAAATAAAGCCGTCCCACCCGCGCGCATGAAATGGCGAACTACTTTTTTAAATCCAGCAGATTTGACTATTTCGTGAAACAGTTAAGCTCAGGAACCCTTGTGCTATAAAGTCAGCTAAGAAATAGGGGTGGGCGATATGGCTCAAAAATTATATTGTGATATTTCAGAGCATTATCACGATGGGGAGACATTTGATCCTCTGTTCCTGCAGTAAGAGCAGTGGGGAGAGAAGCTATGAGACGCGAGTTGTTTGTTTTTAGCATTTTAGCTAGCTACTTGCACGCAGACTGGTGGAGCGGAGGAGCGCAGTTCAGTTTGTTCGTTTGAAGCGCTCTGTGGTTAAGGGGCAGGGCGCCCTGACGTATTACGTCATGAAATTTGCATATCATGATATAACTTTTTTTGCCCGGGCAAGCTTTTTATACCGGTAAAACCGGTAACGATATGATATGGCCCAACTCTACTAAGAAATATATATTTTTAAGCATTTATTTTGCTAAATTTAAAGAAATAAAGCCGTCCCAACCGCACGCATGAAATGGCGAACTACTTTTTTAAATCCAGCAGATTTGACCATTTCGTGAAACAGTTAAAGGTCCACTGACATGATTTTTTTTACTATTCATAAAATTGCTCAAAATATATATATTTTATCATTTAAATATGTTCGTTTTTGCAAACAAAATGATAAATCACTTTAATTTTGCTTTAAAAGTGATTTTGAACTTCAAGCCGTGTTTAATCATGGGAAATCCGATTACACGTGAACGCACCATCTGTGATGTCACACCGGGCAGAGCTCTGGGCTTGTCACAGTGCGCAGGTATGAGCATCTCGACATGAAGGAAGTCTGATACAGAATCAGACCTAAATTAGATCCTGTTGTTTCTTGTTCCATCACCCAAACTATTTTCTGCTTCCCAAAATGAAGACAAATAGCTCAAATCTTCACATAGATTGCTAAATTCGTCCAGTTTTAAATTGTCTGCTATTAAAGACACCAGAGCCCTCTGTCCAGTGTGACATCACAGATGGTGCGTTAGAGTGTAATCGGATTTCCCATGATTAAACACGGCTTGAAGTTTAAAATCACTTTTAAAGCAAAACTAAAGTGATTTATCATTTTGTTTGCAAAAAAAAAATATATGATAAAATATATATATTTTGAGCAATTTTATGAATAGTAAAAAATTCATGTCAGTGGACCTTTAAGCTCAGAAAAACCTTGTGCTATAAAGTCAGCTAAGAAATATATTTTTTCTCAGCAAAGAAATAATTGTTTTTACCGTGTTTTCTTGTAAAGTAAGTCCTTCATGCGGGCTCACTTCTGTGGCCGCCATTTTGAGCAGGGCAAATGAGGCGCTGACGCGTCGCGTAGCGGTGACGCATAACAGGTAATAGCCAATAGGGCCCCTTAGGGTGGGCCCCGCTCTTAAATCAACCGGACGACTGCTCACGGACCACATCCGGCGCTGACCGGACGTGGTCCGTGAGCAGTCGTCCGGTTGATTTAAGAGCCCGTAAATAAGTTTTTTCATTTTTACTGATAGATAATTAGTTATTAGCAGTACTGCATTTTAAATAGAAATAGCGCAAATCCGCTTATGAATTATAAAAACTAGTAAATCCGCTATAGCGCTAACAAATTGTTTAGGTCCGCTATTAGCGGATTAGCGCTTTAGCGGGCTGGTGCCCACCACTGACAGACAGATATACAGTATTTCAAATGTTTATTTATTTTAATGTTGATTATAACTGACAACTAATTACCCCAAATTCAGTATCTCAGAAAATTGGAATATTGTGAAAAGGTTCAATATTGAAGACACCTGGTGCCACACACTAATCAGTTAATTAACTCAAAACAAATGCCTTTAAATGGTCTCTCAGTCTAGTTCTGTAGGCTACACAATCATGGGGAAGACTGATGACTTGACAGTTGTCCAAAAGATGACCACTGACTAGTGATGAGCAAATGAAGCTTTTATGAAGCATTGAAGCAGTTGGGCCAAATGTTTAAAAATAAGTTCATTTGTTGAAGCTTCAGTTACAGTGATCTCTTGTGGCAGTTTGCAATGCTGCTGTCACATTAGGCATTATGTTTTTGGCGGCACACACCAAATAAGTTCAATGACTTGTGTTAAAGAAACTATTTTACTGTGGTTAAAAAAAACACAGATATTTTTAACTCATCAACTTTCTGTGTTATCTGGTTTGAAAATGTATTTATGCTTACGTTCTCAAATAAAGACTTATAAATGTTGATTTTGTAAATTTGAACTGATTTTTTTTTAAAGGGAGCAGATATAAGATTTTTTTCTTCTTCCGCTTCCTTTCATTTTAGATTTTTTTTTTTTTTTCTTGTTTTTCATTATTGTGAATTGTAATTTCAACTTCTTGCTTCAAATCTGAAATGAATGAATAAATAAAAGTAAAAAAGTAAAGTAATGTGCACTGAAGAGGTTTAATAAAAATGTTGCAATGACATTGTGCTTGTGTCACTGTGGCAGAGTCAGAGTCTTCATCATTCTTGAAAATAACAATGAAATGACATTTCCAGCATCTCATGGTGTTGCAGTGCCTAATCATAGAGGAGGTATATTGCCATGATGCTTCAGTTCAGTTCAAAAACGTTCAATACAAAAACAACTGGACTTTATTTGTAACAATTAAAGTCCAGTTGTTTTTGTATTGAACATTTTTGAATTGATCATGTCCTGCATGACTGAGAATCTTCACCAGCACTTTCAGTTCAGTTGTACACACCAAACACTGCACCTGTAGAAAAAGACTAATGTAAATAAAAATTTAATTTGAGCCCATACTGGCTTATGACTATTAAAATCAAATACATCATTTTACTGTAATTATATTAAATACATGAGTTAAATGGGTTGGATAATATCTTCACAGCTGAACATTACAGTTGACATATTTAAATGCCAAAACCACCTTATCATGAGCAAGCAGAATGAAGTGTTCCCACATGTAGTGGACATGACCTTGGTCGACTAAGATGCAGGATTACACCTTCGTCTCTTTGAACTGTCCCAATGATACCTTTTTACTGATCCTTTCAGTAAACAGACAGTAACACTTTTATTACATTTAGTTTGAATCTAATAACATGATCACTCACAAAGAGACAATTTCTACTCTTTAATTTTATTCTAATGTAATCAAAAGAATAACATTTTGTCATTTTCATGATATGTGCTATTATACTGTGTTACTCCATATAACGGTGTCAGAGTTGAATAATATGTCAAACTGACTTGGTCAGTTTTGTTTTAAAATGAGAAATAGCTAAATCTCTAACTAGCGTCTGTATGTCTCTCATTTCCAGACACTTCCCCTCAGGAAGGAGGTTGAGGAGCATCAAATGTAGAACCACTAGACTGAGGAACAGCTTCTACCCTGAGGCTGTTAGACTCATGAATAAATAAATGATAAGAATAATCACTGCAAAATATCACATCATGCCGATGCTGATCTGTTTCTTGTTGCTGTGTTCATTGTGACCATCTGCTCATACAGACTCATGTTCGTGCTGCTGTTTGTAATGATGTTTTTCTATTACATTGATGCTCAGTGTATTTTTAGCTGATGCTTTTCTTAGTTCATATCCTAGATGTTATTACTGTTCTTCTCTTAAATTTTTTATTGTTGGATGTAACTGGGACCCTGTGTACATAATCTCGTTTCATCACATGTACCACATGCGGTGCAAATGACAATAAAGATTCTCTGACTCTCTCTTTCTCTAAACAATCCTCCTTGTTTTCTAAACAGACTCCCTGTTAACCTTGAATGTCTCAGCCTCTCTTTCAGTCCCTCTCCTGGTTCACCAACCAATCAGGGACTGAGTGTCTAATGTCAAGACTTCTAAAAAAAGTGTTTTACTCGTAACGCTTCAGTCTTGGAAAGAGAACTAAGCCATGAAGTCTCTCTCCTAACAGCTGCATGGACGTGTGGTCATTGAGTCAAAGACCCCGTCTTCAGCTAAAAACTTATAGCATGCCAGCTATAAGTCTAAGTAGCCTCATAACTACAACTATGAATGAACTTTCCTCTTGAGGAAATTTATTCTGAAAGCCAACTCCAGGAACAGTATTACTCTGGGCCGGCAAAGCGAACCTCAGTAGACGCTGAAGAAAAACATCCTGCGGACCAGATTGGATGTAATTTGGACTGATCACCCTTCTTATGTGTAAGAGCTGGCCGCCTCTGACCAAAGTGAGGACAATCATCTTGCCAAGGTAAAGGAGTCATGTTATTTACTGAAGCTGACCTGGGTCCAGTGGAGCCGGAGAGCGGAGAATATGCCAATGTTTCTGGTTAACTCATAGCCTGGTTAAAACCAGACCCTTGTCCTTCACTTCGCTTCAGACTAGGGTCTGGACTTTCTCCATTGAGAAACTATTCTTGCTGGAGGCGTGGCCTCTGCTGATGGCTGCTCCCCCGTGGTCTGCTGAACTTGACTTCAGCTCCGCCTCCTGCTGAATTTTCTCTCACTGCCTTTGCATATTCTGTGTTTATATGTTAATAAAACGTTCTAATAAAATAAAATAAAACCATGGATCGCTGGTCCAACACACCAGAAGACCAGGAAATCTGATGGGACTCGGGCAGCAACGTAAAACCCGAGTTTAATTCTCGTGACAACCTCAGTCATTTCCTTGTTCATTTCACTCAGCGGAGGGAGAGGAGGAGCGATGATCACTTACTTTTGGCAAAAAAAAAGAAAAGAAAACTCCAGATAAGGGATTAAGAAGGGGAAATTAATACATTTGTGTCACATATAAAACAGTCCTGCATCGCTTTGAATGAGAACATGCGAATGCTCGTTGGCTGCTCCCCCGTGGTCTGCTGAACTTGACTTCAGCTCCGCCTCCTGCTGAATTTTCTCTCGCTGCCTTTGCATATTCTGTGTTTATAATGTTAATAAAACGTTCTAATAAAATAAAATAAAACCATGGATCGCTGGTCCAACACACCAGAAGACCAGGAAATCTGATGGGACTCGGGCAGCAACGTAAAACCCGAGTTTAATTCTCGTGACAACCTGAGACGTTTCCTCATCAGCGGAGGGAGAGGAGGAGGAGGGAGCGAGCGATCACTTGACTTTTGGCCAAAAAAACAAAAGAAAACTCCAGATAAGGGATTAAGAAGGGGAATTTAATACATTTGTGTCACATATAAAACAGTCCTGCATCGCTTTGAATGAGAACATGCGAATGCTCGCTGGCTGCGCTGGGACAGGTGGGGGCGTGGGTTAGGGGCCAAAAACTCCGCCCCTTCTGTTCTCTGATTGGTCCGGTCAAAAATCGGCCGGAGAAATCGTTGTCTATGGGAGAAGTCCCAGACTGTGCAGTGAAGGGAAATGAGAATTGAGCGGAGCTGTGCAGGAAGGCGAGGGCCAGGCTAGTTAACTCACATTCCCAGATAACTCTTTAAACAGTCCTTCAGTTCCCCTCCATTTATCTTTGGTCTTTCTCTTCTTCTCTCCTATTTTAAGACAGTAACTATTAAGAATAAGAGCCTTCAGATGTATAAGTAATATTTGACACCACATTACTTATGTCTGTTGTTTATTTTTAATCTGCTGACGTTAAATTGGTAATAAATTAATGATCAATCAAAAGTGTACATAATGTTGAATTTCATGATTTGTTAATTAATAAATGGTTTATCTTTGATATCCATCCATCCATCCATTTTCGTCCGCTTATCCGGGGTCGGGTCGCGGGGTAGCAGCCTAAGTAGGGAGGCCCAGACTTCCCTCTCCCCAGCCACTTGAAGCAGCTCCTCTGGGGGAATCCCAAGGCGTTCCCAGGCCAGCCGAGAAACATAGTCCCTCCAGCGTGTCCTGGGTCTTCCTCTGGGTCTCCTCCCGGTGGGACATGCCCGGAACACCTCACCAGGGAGGCGTCCAGGAGGCATCCTAACCAGATGCCCGAGCCACCTCAACTGGCTCCTCTCGATGTGGAGAAGCAGCGGCTCTACTCTGAGTCCCTCCCGGATGACTGAGCTTCTCACCCTATCTCTAAGGGAGAGTCCAGACACCCTGCGGAGAAAACTCATTTCAGCCGCTTGTATCCGAGATCTCGTTCTTTCGGTCACAACCCAAAGCTCATGACCATAGATGAGGGTGGGAACGTAGATCGATCGGTAAATTGAGAGCTTTGCCTTTTGACTCAGCTCTCTCTTCACCACGACAGACCGGTACAGCGCCCGCTTCACTGCGGATGCTGCACCTATCCGCCTATCGATCTCACGCTCCAGTTTTCCCTCATTCGTGAGGGAAAACGAATGCCAACTTTAATTAACGATATGCCAACTTTAATTAACGTTTCTTTGATACTTTATGTTCCTCTGGTCATTCTTTCATCAAAAAGATCACAGAAATGCTAAGTTTAATTCATACAAAAAGAAAATAACCCATGGATTACTATTCGTTCTGAATAAGTACCGGTAATTAATTAAGGTAAAGTGTGTCAGTTTAATACTGACCCATACCCTACACACATGTTAGAACGACCTCTTTTCTTGGTTGGCTCCTGAATGACTCAATTTCAACTATATCAACAACACAACAACAAAAACACACCTACTCTCACAACACATTGCAAACATTTTAGAGCTGTTTTATAGTGTTGAGCGCTCTCCTTTCAAAACGGTCTCAACATGTCACCTGTCATAATCGAGACAAGGCAGTGCCAGGGAATCAGCTGATTGGACCTCGAACCAGTCAAGCGATTAATTCCAACAACGAAACAGTTTGTGTTTTGGACGTCACGTGACTTCTTTCACACCAAAACAGGCTCCGAAGCAGTGGTCCGATTAATTTTACTGCAGGGTTCGAATAATGTTTTGAAGCTTTTAAAACACCTTGCACAAGGAGGGCCAGACACAAACGTTCATTGCTAAAGATGATGGCTGTTCATAGACACAGAACTCTGTTTCCAAGCACATTAAAAGAGAGGCAAAGGGAAGGAAACGATGTGGTAGAAAAAAGTGAACAAGCAATAGGGATAACTGCACCCTGGCAAGGATGGTGAAACAAATCTCATTCCAAAATGTGGGGGAGAGTCACAAAGAGTAGACTGCAGCTAGAGAAAGTTCTTCAAGAACCACCACGCACAGACGTATGAAAGACATGGGTTTCAACTGTCGCATTTTGTGTCAAGCCACTCTTGAACAAGAGACAGCATCAGAAGTGTCTTGCCTGGGACTGCTGCCGAGTGGTCCAAGTTATGTTCTCTGATGAAAGTAAATTTTGCATTTCCTTTGGAAATCAAGATCCCAAAGTCTGGAGTTAAGAGAGAAGAAACACAGAATCCATGTTGCTTGAGGTCCAATGTCAAGTTTCCACAGTCAGTGATGGTTTGGGGGGCCATGTCATCTGCTGGTGTTGGTCCACTGTGTTTTCTGAGTTCCAAGGTCAATGTAGTGATCTACCAGGAAGTTTTAGAGAACTTCATGCTTCCTGCTGCTGACCAACTTCATGGAGATGCAGGTTTCATTTTCCAACATGACTTGGCACTTGCACACAGTGCCAAAGCTACCAGTACCTGGTTTAAGGACCATGGTATCCCTGTTCTTAATTGACCAGCAAACTTGCCTGACCTTAACCCCATAGAAAATCTATGGTGTATTGTGAAGAGGAAGATGTGATACACCAGACCCAACAATTCAGAAGAGCTGAAGGCCACTATCAGAGCAACCTGGGCTCTCATAACACCTGAGCAGTGCCACAGACTGATCGACTCCATGCCATGCTGCATTGTTGCAGTAAGTGAGCCACAGAGACACCTGAACAGGTCTCAGTTCATCACAGGAACACCTGGACAGGTACCTGATGCATGTTGTTGGTCTGTGGGATGAATCCATAGGTTCAGGTTGTAGAAAGAGGCCCTGACAGAAAGCTTTCAGTCCAGACTGCAGCTCAACACAACAGGACGACTGCAGAAAAATTCGAATATAGGTGGTGGCCATTAAAGGTAAAATGCTTTTGTTACATTTTTCATTTTCAACCAATTACTGGACTTTGTGAAATCAGTAGAAATGTTTCAACAAATGCTTCTATTTTTTTCTATCATTTTCATTTTGAACATTAAACATTTCATGACCTAAAAAGCACCTTTATTTTATAGTGGATTAAAGTAAATTAAAACGCTGAAACAAAACGCCTCAATTAAAACTCAGTACCGTGTTTTTATAGCTGCTCTGATCCACGTTGCACACGTGGATCTGTGAATCTGTACCAGTTGACTTTTCTTCACATTACTAAAATAAATGAGCAACAGGGACGTTTGCTGAAGCTCCTGCAGTTTTAACCAGTACCATAAACTGGTCCGAGGCCCGATTCTGTTTCAAAGTTGTCTGACTAGTTTTCTGCAGAGGTTGAGATCAACATCAGAGAGGGACAGGCTGGCAGAGTTTAAACTGTATTTCAGCTCACCTGGCTGCTGTTCAGCTCCGAGTGGAGGTAGACCTGGAGTCCTGTCTGGTTCTGGTCCTCCACACTTCTCTCCATCAGTTTGTGTCTCTCTGTTGTCCTCAGCTTTGATTCGATGAAGCTGTAATACCTCAGGCGTGTCATCGTCTTCACTCCTCACTGCGAGCTGCTCTCCCTCCTGATTGGTCCAGAGTTCCTCTTCTTCCTTCTTTATTTGAACAAGTTCTACGTCCTGCTGGTCCAAACTGGAGCTCCGCAGATGAAGGTCCTCCTTTTCTTTAATCACCAACAGCTGCTGGTCCTCTGCAGGAGACACACATCATGGCTAACAGCTCTCTGTGCAACACACAACTGTTGTTGGAATAACTTTAATAGTGAGGAGACAATTAAAAAATTGTTTGCTTATTTTGACGTGAGCTTAAAAGACAAAAATGGTAAGTATTTTACCTGTTCTAGATGCTCTTTACACAAAGTCATGAGCTAACTGCTGGTCCAAATGAAGCTAAAGTGGATTACTGCAGTCTTAAAACAGATCCAATTATAAACATTTGGTAATTAATTAATTTTACAACATGGATTAGACCAAAAACATGCATGTTAGACTGACTGGTAACTCTAAATCGTCTCTAGGTGAGAAAGCGACAGTGAATGGCTGTTTGTTTCGTTTGTCTGTATGTATCCCTGCTATGGACTGGAGACCAGTCCAGGTGTCCTCCGCCTCTTACACAGTGACTGCTGGACATGGACACCATGTGACCCACACGACCCAAACAGGAAGAAGTGAGTAAAAGAGGATGAATAGATGGAGGGATTATACTTAGTTTATTTACAAACAAGCAGTGGCCACGTGTAGCTCATCTGGGGCTACATCTACAGAAACGTCTCATTATTTCAGCAGAAATTCATCTGTAGTGCAAAACTGACAATAAAGTGTAAAATATTACATTAGAAAGAAGACTGGAGAATTTCAAGACGCCAGCTTGTCAGTACAGACCCACCTTAAGTCTTAAAACATCTCCTGCCCTCAGAATTTCACATTTGTCCATCAAAATTTCGATCATTTAAACCTTTACATGTTACATTTCCTATTATATGGTTAGTTAGACAGAAATACTAAATACATTTCCACCAGACTGAGAATGACATGTAGACAAGAGAAATGGTGGAGAGAACAGGAGCATAGCCAACTAGCTCTCCAGAGTCGGGTGAAAAATACCCACAACAAAACAGTAATTCGTTAGACAAAACTAAGGCATGAGTGGGATAAGTAAAGGAAGAAGCCGGAAAAAATACAAAAAGACAGAATCGAAAAGCAACTTGTAATGGAAGGAAATTTCAAACACGAAACCAGTAAACATGAAAAAGATCCAGCTGAGGAAATGGAAGAACATGTCAACACGGAAATCAATGTTCCCTCTCAGCTAGGTTTTAGTCCCTCTTACCTGTCTGAACTGCTTCACCTTATGCATCACGTGCTCTTAGATCCTCTGATCAGATGCTTTTAGCAGTCCCAAAAACCTTTTAAAACCAGAGGAAACAGAGCTTTTTCAGCTCTGGCTCCTAAATTGTGGAACGAGCTGCCACTGAAGGTCAGGCAGGCCCCATCAATCTCTGTTTTTAAAACTAGTTTAAAAACGCATTTTTTTTTCATTGGCTTTTAAACCAGAGTGAGTTCGCATCTCTATTTTAATGTTGTATTATTTTACTTGTGATGTTCTGATTATTTATTTGATTGTTTTTATTGTTTTGGGCTCGTTTTTGTGCTTGTACAGCACTTCGGACGGCAGATGCTGTATTTTTAAGTGCTTTATAAATAAACTGGTATGGTATGGTATAGCTATGTGCCCGTGCAATCGTGCACTGCTTGCACATTCTTTGTGCACAAGAAAATCTATGCTGCGCAGTTGTGAATGGGCCACAAGGTTATCTACTGTTTTATAATAAACTGTCAGCCCAAGCACAGCTGTCTGTACAGCAATGTTCCCTCTAATTTTTCACGTGTCTGGGCATACACACAAGCTCTCTGAGCACACTGAGGACCACTATGAGCAACATCAGGAGTGCGCACTATGGCCACACACCTGTTATAAATCTGAGATTGTAGAAAGTTACATGGCTTATTAAAATAATCAGATTACAGCAGCAACTTCCATGAGTTTGCTTTTATATAAGTGATTTTGCAGCTCCCAGCTGAATGAATGCAGCTCAAAAACCAGTTTTATTTAACTACAGACTTTATTATCTCATTTGAATTAGACAGTTTTAACCCTTTAACTTTATTTATTCATGTTCCTCAGAGGGAAAATCAACCTTATTAATTAAACTGTCAGCCTCAAATAAATATATCTAATTTAGATGATTTTTATTTTAATGCTTGTAGGGTTTTTGTTTAAAATCTCTACATTATTATTTTTTTATTGACAAAATATTTATTTTACTGTAAGTTTTTAAAAAGTGTATTTTCCTCCATTGGTCCCTGGGTCAACATCTGCAGAGCTCAGAAACTGATGCTTGGTTCTGGACCTGCTCCTCAGCAGACCTGGCCTCGTTCTGCTCTTCCTCTTCTAACAATCTTCCTCTTCATCACCCCCGCTCTCATGTGACTTTATCGTGCACTGACCTATGTTCAACTTCTGCGTCTTTTTCTTATTTTTCCTGCAGATTTGGTGCTTGACAAATAACTTGGAGCCTCCTTCAGAAAGGATGGGGGGGGGGTTGTTTATGTGTTCAGCGGTGTGTGTGTGTGTGTGTGTGTTGGGGGGGCTGCAGCTTCTCGCTGTAACGCGCTAGAGATTTGACTTTATTCAGATAAAAGACGTGGTGTGGATTATTGATCATGACTCTGAGCTTACTTGACCTAACAACGAGATTTAAAATCTGTAGTTTTAACACTAATTGACCCACGTACCTGTCCCGGTGTGACAAACTCCATCTTCTGCATGATTTGACTGTGAAGCCGCATACACACTGCTTGCTTTTCTAAGACCCGCCTTCCTGTTAGTAATTGGTCAAAACAACGTGAGCTTCAATGTGATTGGATGTAATCGCTGTCCATCAATCATTTTAAGTTGAGGCGGACCGGCAAGCTGATCAGACCCAAACAGATCCCGGCATGTGTGTGGTGCATTCAAAGCCTATAGGACATTACTGCCACATTCAGTTTAATTTGGATGCGCGCAAAGATTTTATTGTGCGCTGAGAATGTGTTAGCAGTGCGCAATTGCGCATGCGCGCAGCTTAGAGGGAACATTGCTGTACAGTCTGTATTAGGGCTGGGTACCAAACTTCAGTTCTTTGATGGGTCAAATATGCCTCTTCTTTTGGTGTCAAGTTTCAGTGACTGGCTGTAACTTCGCATGTGGTTTCAACCACATGTAAAGTTACAGCCAATGCCAGTGCTGCAACGCAGGAAAAACCAGGAAAAACACAGACATGGTTACGTCCACAGACGGGGTTCATGTGGTTTCTAACCATTCACGGAATTTAAGAGCGTACAGTTGCTCCGTGTTTTGCTGCGTTCCAGTTGTCCTCGGAGGTCGTAATTACGAGCTTCCGAGCAGTAAAAATCAACTGGAACGCCCCCTCAGGTCGTAATTACAACTCGTGGACTCGGTCTCGCCACACCGTACCCGAGATCGCCGAGATCATCGTTTCAAAATGGCTGCTCCTCGCATCAACAGTGAGTGAAAGAGTTACTTTTTACTCTTTTTCGCTGTTCTTTGTGGTTTACTCAGCCGTAACTTCACATTAACGCATTCAGGCACTGTAGTTCTTTACAGTAACGATAATGATATGTTTAAACAGCCGCTGTGCGTCGACAATGGCTCGCTAAACGGCTGTGAGGCTGCATTGTTGTTGTTTAGCACAGTACTCGTTTTAGCTGTTCAGCGTTCATTGTTTATCATTAACTCAGTAACACATTTCGTACTTTACAGTGATTATTATACAATAAGTCGCCTAATAATTAGAGGGTGTTTCTAAGCTGTTTGTGTTTTCTAAAGAGCGTCGAACGTGATTGTTGTCGTGTTGATGATGTAGATGTGTCGGAGACCTGCAACCTCATTGTTCTTTGTTCACCTTTACATGTGTTTTTAGCTAGTAAACTAATGTTTTGCACCATAAACTGTTTTTAAAAGGTCTATCAAGATTTATCTTGGCTTGTCAGGGTGGGAATCCAGTTTAACAGAATCAATTATTTTGTTTAAAAAAATGCAAAACTTGAAACCCAAACCATCCTGTCCATCCACAGCTGTGTGTGTCTGTGTGTGTGTCTGTGTTGGGGGTGTGTGTGTGTGTGTGTGGAGAGAGAGTGAAAATCGACCTTATTTATACTTATTATTGTGGGTTAGTTTTGTGAGTTACTGTCATCTGTGATTTGTTGTTAACCATGTGTATATTTCTTTGCAGTTTATGTCAACATGAAGATGAACATGTTCCTGGACCCGAGCAGACAAACCCGTTTCCCTGGTCCCTTGTTCCAGAGGAATGGTGACTCCTTGACATATTTTATTGATGAAAATTGAACTGTACACGTCCAGTTACTGCAACTCAACAACTCTACAGCAGGTATGACAGCAATAGGAACACCATTACATGTAGTACTTACTGTAAACAATGAACTTGTATGTGTATTAAAATTCATTCATTCATTCATTCAACCTTTATTTATACAGGCTAGCCTCGTTGAGTCACGGGGACTCATTTACAAGAGGGACCTGTCTCACTCACACCAAACAACCATCCACTCTCACACTCACACCTAGGGTCAATTTAGAGTCACCAATCAGCCTAACAAGCATGTTTTTTGGTCTGTGGGAGGAAACCGGAGTACCCGGAGGAAACCCACGCATGCACGGGGAGAACATGCAAACTCCACCCAGAAAGGCCCCGGACCGGGATTTGAACCGGCAACCTTCTCGCTGAGAGGCAGCAGCTCTACCAGTTGTGCCAACGTGCTGCCCAAATTACTTCTGATTTCTGCATTTCAGAGGAGTCCAATGTGCAGAGCACAGAGGAGAGCAGACTGATGACCCGTCTGATAGATAAAATGTCAAACAAGAGATTACTGATTTTTATTTGTTGCACAAATTAATGTTCAGGAACATTTCATTGTTTAATCTGCACAAAACTGTCATTTTCTATTCGGTGCATTTTGCCAGCTGCTACTGGAACAGTGTCTTTGTGTCCAACATTACTAAGTAAGATTTTTGTGAAGTTTCGGTCCTGTGTATGTCCTGTACATATTGCAGTTCTGACAATAAAGTTGACTTTGACTTAGTTATTTTGATTTAGTTTTAGCTGGTAGCTCATTTTACTGAGACCTCAGACCTCAAATTGTACCTGTGCCTTGTTGTCATACGTTATTAAAAACAATTTGAAATAACAAATGCACAAATTCTTGTCTTACTTCACAATAAGTGTGGTTTTTCAGTAGAATAAAGGAAAGCAGGTAATGAAAAGAAACTACTTAGAATGAAAGTAAATTCAGTGTAAAAGAGGAACACCTCTGGTATTCAAACACGACAATTTGTCATGATGCACTGCATAGTTTTTCATCAATATTTTTGGAAACCGATGTACTTGCAGAGAAACTAGTGCTCTCATGTTCTCATCGGGCAGAGTTTTAAAATTACTACATAGAAATGCTTTATTTAAGCACTGACTTTTAAGCAGGTGTTATTGTTGTGGGAAACTAAGTTTTGCAGCTGGTTTTTGAAGCTGTAAAATGTGTTTACCTATACCAGCTTATGTTTTTGGCGTGGTTTATCCACACAGATATAAATGACAGCGAGAGAGTGGCATGTCAGATAAACACATTTAATCAAAACAGCACTATAACAACACTAGAACATTTTTTGACAAGTTATGACAAGCTAATACAAGTACAGCATCCACACATCACAGTAAAGAGTAATTTAGTCATTTTCATCCTGCCTTGGACAGACGTTTGGGTGATCCTGACACACTGGTGAAGCCCCAATGCAGAGGTTATGCAGAAAGTAGGCTTCCATGACAATCATCACCACAACATCAATTCGTTAGGCCAGGAGATGAAGGTGTGTCCCATTGTGCAAAATGGCCTTCAGTACTTCCATGATGATCCTGTGTGCTGAGGACTGCGAGACCAAATTTGTCAGACATCTCCCTGAAGCTGTTCTGGTTGGCCATGTA
>JBBPBX010027830.1:8871-26728 GCA_038048925.1 Garcialebias charrua
CGGCCCTCCACGCCGCCTGTTGCAGAGGCTCCTCGGCCCTCCACGCCGCCTGTTGCAGAGGCTCCTCGGCCCTCCACGCCGCCTGTTGCAGAGGCTCCTCGGCCCTCCAAGCCGCCTGTTGCATAGGCTCCTCGGCCCTCCAAGCCGCCTGTTGCATAGGCTCCTCAGCCCTCCACTCGGCGTGTTGCAACGGCTACTCATGCTCTTCGTGTTGGACGGCCCTCCGGTCCCCTGCCTGAGATGACTCCTCGGCTGTGTCTCAATTCAGGGGCTGCGTCCTCATGAGTGCGCATTTGTCGGCCGCATACGTCACTGCCCCGCGCGGAGGACTGTCCCAATTCGAAGACTCCTCCTCATGCGGCCGAGGAATGCGGCCTACTTCCTGCCGAAATCGAAGGATGCATTCGTGAATCCTTCAAGACGGAGGCTATCCCAGAATTCATAGCGCCAGCAGAGATTTCGCGGGGGGTGGGTGGGGGGACTTTCTGCGTGCAGCCGCTGCCTGTTGTTGAGTCATCAGCTCGTTTTAACAACAACCTCAGCGCGAATATTCATTCAACCTTTATTTAGTCATCTCAAACAACCTCAGCTCGAATATATCTCATTAAAATTTAACTACAGAAACGACAAAAAAAAATGTGTTAGCTGAATATACAGTATATTTTTTCTGAGTTTACTGTTTTTGAAGAACTGCAGCTTATAAGGGGTGATCTGTTAAAACCCAGAGTGGACCTGCGAAATGCAAGTTGTCCAGTAGCTTAGTTGGTAAATCAACCTGCGATTGGTGCAGAGATACTTTTCTCGAAGCTGGTTCGAATCTCACTCGGTACGGTTAAAAATTATTTTACGTTTGTCTTTTATTGGATAAAAAAAAAAGAAGGAGTTTCACAAACTCCTTCCTTTTAATCTCAGTCCTCATTTTTTTATCCAATAAAAGACAAACGTAAAATAAGTTTTAACCGTACCGAGTGAGATTCGAACCAGCTTCGAGAAAAGTATCTCTGCACCAATCGCAAGTTGATTTACCAGCTGAGCTACTAGACAACTTGCATTTCGTAGGTCCACTTTGGATTTTAACAGATTGCCCCTTATAAGCTGATTTGTAATCAGTTCTTAACAAATAGTAAACTCAGAAACACTAATATATATACATGTATTCAGCTAACTAATATATTTTAGCGGCGTCCCTTCTCTTTCCACACACACCAAGCGGCACACAAGAACTTCCCACCCACTTCAAGAGAACGCCCCACCCACTTCAAGGCCGGCAAACCTGAAGGCTAGACCGTCCCATTTCAGCAGTTTCGCTCAGCCCACCCGGTCTTGTGAGTGCGTGGCCTACTCAGCCCAGCTAGGCTGGGTCCTCATGAGGATGCAGCCCCTGAATTGAGACACAGCCCTCGTGTTGGACGGCCCTCCGGCCGCCCGCCTGATTTGACTACTCGTGATGGACGATCTCCTGGCCGTCCGCCGGATCGTCTCCTACCTGTTGGACGGCCTCCCGGCCTCTCGCCGGTTCGACTCCTGCCGGATGGGTGGTCTCCCGACTGCCCGCCGGATCGACTCCTGCCTGCTGACGACCTCCTGGTTTTCCTCTTTGACCGTTTGATAATTTCGTAGTTCCTCTCTTTGACTTTAGTTCCCGTAGTTTGTCTTAGGCCTTTGTGTTTAGTCCCCGTACTTTAGTCTTAGGTCCGGTCTTGGTGTTTAGTTTCCTCAGTTTTTCTTAGTCTTTGTTTGCTCCCGGGTCTCGTCTGGCTGGTTTTTTGTTTTTGCCCTTGTGTTTTCCTTGTGCCCGCCGTCCTTGCGGTTCCTCCCTCTGCCCGTCCTGGGTTGGGTGTTTTCTGGGGTCGCCAGGGGGCGTCCTTTGAGGGGGGGTACTGTGAGGATTGTGCCTTCCTTGTTTGTTTTCCTGCCTGTCTCTGTCTCTCCAGTCCTCACTCATGTAAGTGTTTTTGCTGCATCGTCAGCTGTTCATTTATATCATTAAATATTATGTTTTATACTACTCCTTGGCCTCCTCGAGCTTCTGTCTGCACCCCTGGGTTTAATCTTGCTCCCTGAGCAAAATCCTGACAGTTAGTAGCTTGGTAAAGGTTTGATTTGTTTATTTTATTTATTTATTTTATTTATTCATTTCAATTATAAAACACAAATACAATTAAAAAACATAAATTGAAAGGAAGCAAAAGAAGAAAAAATTGTTCTCGTGTCTGCTCCTTCTTAAAGAAAATCAATTCAAAACTATTTATTCAAACAATAATCATCTATACATAATACAGCAAAATACAAAACTCATCAAAATTTACAGTTTGGAGTTCATTTGATATTTAACTTATATGTATCTTTTCAACAAAATAGTTTTAATCTTTTTCTTAAATATAAACATTGCATCATTTTCCAAACTATTCCATAGACCTATTCCCTGTGTTGAAGACCGACCCTTTAAACTGGTTCTATACTTTGGTTTTACAAAAATATCCATTCCCTTTAGATTCTAACAACTTTTCCTTTTAACAAAATACGCTTGAATGTTCAATGGTAGTAATTCTGAGCTTTATACATGAGTAAAAGAATATTATAGTCTACCAAATCATAAAACTTAAGTAATTTCAATTGACAAAACAAAATACAGTACTAGAAGGATGTCAATGTTTTCGTGTTATAATTCTTATAGCTTTTTTGTAAAATAAAAATAGGCTTTGTTATGGTTTTACACGCTGTACCCCAAACATTAACACAATAAGTTAAATGTGGGACTATAATTGTATTATAAGCAAATACAAAGCATTATTATTCAATAAGTCCCTTATACAATACTGAATTAGACTTAGATATTTTGGTTTTAACAAAATGTATGTGCTGTTTCCATGACAGTTTATCATCAATAATTACACCCAGAAACTTCACGTCATTCACTCTACATATCTCAACTCCATCAATTTCGAAAGAACAATCCAAAGTTTTCTTTTTTGCTAAATATCATAAAATTAGTGTTCTCAACATTCAATGATAACTTATTTAATTCAAACCAATTTTGTATTTTAACAATCTCCACTTTATCAACTCAAACATCTGTTCCAAGTCTTTAACCAAACAGATGAAAGTGGTATCATCAGCAAATAAAACACATTTGAGGATATCATCAGATACATTTATTAAATCATTTACATATAAATAAAAAACTTAGGTCCAAGTACTGAACCTTGTGGTACTCCACATAAAGTTCTGCATAAATTAGATCTTACATCATCCATCTGTACAAACTGTTTTCTGTCCATCAAATAACTTCTTATCCACTGCAATGCAGGACCTCTAATACCATATTGTTTCAATTTATCGAATATAATGGTGTGATCACTGGTGTCAAATGCGTTTTTAAATCAACAAATACAGTATACTTATACAATGTTGTTTTTGATCAACCGCTGTAGTAATTTGTTCTATCAACTCCATAAGAGCCAAGGATGTTGAATTATTTGATCTACTGGTAAAACCATATTGACTATTACTTAAAATATTATGTTTGTCAAGAAATTTATCTAATCTGGTCACAAACAATCTTTCCAGAATTCTTTTAAATTGTGGCAACAAAGATATAGGTCTATAATTGCTAAATACACATTTGTTACCATTTAAAAAAAAGAGGAACTACCTTAGCTATTTTCATTCTGTCAGGGAATATTTCTTTTGAAAATGACAAATTACAGATACAGTATATGTGAATGGCTCAATAACATGACTCATTATTTCCTTTACAACCATCATATCCATGTCTTCATAATCTTTTGATTTTTTGTCAGTAAATTTTTTAACTACTTTCATTATTTCACCTTTATGAAATATTCCACCTAGAAACATACTGTTTACGCACCCATTTCTTAAATGACTCACATTTTTTTCCACTTTAGGAATTGAAGCTGCAACGGTTGACCCAACATTTACAAAATAATTATTAAATCCATTAACAATTTCATTATCATCATGGATTTCCACATTTATTTTCCAAAATGTTGTGAAAGTCCTGTTCTAACCTTATGCTTTTTCAAAACATTATTCATTACTCTCCATGTTGTCCGTATATCACTACTACATTTATGTAATAATTCACTGTAATATTCCCTCTTGTGTTTTCTTATAATTCCAACTAATTTGTTTTTATACTTTTTATATTTATCTTCAGCCTCTTGAGTTCTGGATTTCAAGAAACATGAATACAGATGATTTTTTTTTGTTACATGCGTTTCTTAATCTTTTGGTCATCCATGGATGATCTACTGTATTTTTCGTTATATAATTTTTTCGCACACAATTTTTTTATACAAGACCTCCAGAATCATCATAAACTTATCATAAGATTTGTTCACATCATCTACATACACGTCTTCCCACTTTTGTTTATCCAAATCATCTTTTAATTTGTCTAATGCTTTTTTGATGTGTTTATTATTTTATTCTTTCTTGTAATTGTTTTAGTTATACCATCATCGTTCTTATAAATAGTGAAAACTGGTAAGTGATCACTAAGATCAGTCTTCAAAATACCACTCAGCATATTGTAGTGATACAACCACCTTGGAAACACTTCTCTGGACACAATGACACATGGTGGGCGGACGCGGGATTCGAACCTCCAACCTTCCGATTGGGGGTCGACTGCCATTACCACTGTGCCACGGCCGCCCCGTAAACACATATTATTTCAGAAGAGACTTCCTTTTAATGTGTGTTAATTCTGAATTAATTCTGAGAATAACTTGTCATTGTTTGATCACGTTTTATGCTGTTACCAATGATGGTCACTTCTTCATATGATGAATCAAAAACTATGGCAAAGTTGAAATTTATGTCAAGCTGAGCTTTTCAGAGTTGTTTTAAGAAGGTTGCCACGTGAATCAGAGCCTAATCTAAATATATTTAGAACTGGTGGCTATGAGTCTGGCTGTCCTAAATACTATCCTGAAATGGCCTTCACATTTTCAGCTTTCTGACCAAGCAAAATCCCTCCCGCTCTCGGAAAAACAACCTATGAGCAGTTGGAATTAGCGGAGTCAACCCTCTTCTCTTAAAGCCCCCCTTCCTGTCCGGGGTCAGTTTCTGGTGAGAAAGTAGAGATGGAAGCCTTTCTCCTTTTCTGCTGGTACGTCTGACCATTAAGCCAAAGGTCTACGTAACCAGTAAATAACTTATAACATGCCTGTTATAAGTTCACTTCCAGCTGTAAAAAGCTCAATCTTGAGTGAGAATTCCTCCTGAAGAATGTTTATGCTGAAAAGCTGAACCAGAACCCATCGTCATCACTCTTGACTGATTTGAGGCCGACACACACAGACAGTGTGAGCAAACCGATGACCTGCTGTTGGAGAGAGAGTGACGAACAAACCGTCTCTGTCCATCGTCTGGAAACCCCTCTTACCAGAAGAAGACTTCAAAGGTAAAGAGTGCTGTTTGTTTACAAACTTGGACTGGACCGGGTCGAGCTGATGTCAGCAGAGGATGTGCAATGCTGGTTTATACATTCTTTAGACAACTTTTACTTCATTCAATTTCTGCTCTCCTACTCCTCCTAGACTTTCTCCTTATATTTTCTGAAGCCAGAAACTCTAAGTAATGTGCCTGCAGTATTAAGTAAATATGACTTCACTTGTCTGTTGTTTTTAAATTGAAATCTGTCCACAGTAGTTGTATATGAAAGAAAAATCAGACCCAATTTTTATCCTCATGTGATGTAATTTATTGATTTGTTATTAGATGATTCAGTTCTGCTGTTTCAACATAAGTATCGTTTACTGTCAATTAAATTTCTTCACTCACAATTTATTGTGAGGGCAGCACGGTGGCACAACTGGTAGAGCTGCTGCCTCTCAGCGAGAAGGTTGCCGGTTCAAATCCCGGTCCGGGGCCTTTCTGGGTGGAGTTTGCATGTTCTCCCCGTGCATGCGTGGGTTTCCTCCGGGTACTCCGGTTTCCTCCCACAGACCAAAAAACATGCTTGTTAGGCTGATTGGTGACTCTAAATTGACCCTAGGTGTGAGTGTGAGAGTGGATGGTTGTTTGGTGTGAGTGAGACAGGTCCCTCTTGTAAATGAGTCCCCGTGACTCAACGAGGCTAGCCTGTATAAATAAAGGTTGAATGAATGAATGAATGAATTGGCTGAACTCCTAAAAAGAGAGAACTCGTTTAAAATTAAATGCTAAGAATTTGGGTCAGATAAATTCTGCCCAAACTTTCATTTTGGAATATTGCACAGTCAGAAAAACTGACAAGTAATATATGTTACAATATCACCATCTGTTACATTTGTGAAAATATTATCAATTATTGTTTCACTTTGAGTTGTGATTCTTGTTGGATTTGATATTAACGGATACAAATTTAAACTATACATTGAATTTATGAATGTACTGATATTATTTGAATCAGTGATATTTCCCAAATCAATATTGAAGTCTCCACACAAAAAACGTTTTTATTTCTACTCTTTTCTAGTAATTCCAATATTTTATCAGTGAATAATTCTATCTTTGAGTATGGTGATCTATATACACAACTTATTATGATGTTTTTTCATTATTTTTTTTATTATTTCTATTGTTATCATTTCCATCATATTTTCAACAATTATTGACATTTCACTAACCAATTTACATTTTATTTCTTTTTTTTTATATATAGCCACTCCTCCACCTCTTTTGTTTTTCTATTCATATGTTGTAACTCATACCCTTCAATATAAGCATTATTTATATTTCCTTCATTTAGCCATGTCTCAGATAGTGCTATTATTTTTAAAGTTTTATTTAATCCTTTTAAATAACATGATATGTTGGATATGTTTGCATTTATACTTATACAATTTAAATGGACAATAGAAAGACCTTGGTTTGTTATATTTATATCGTTAAACTGATCTTCATTGTAATATTTACTGTCTTTTGAAACTGGAATTTTTTTTATATCGATCACTTCTTCAACATTGAATTCTGATTCATCGTGCGTCATTATTATTCAGTGTATTTTTCCATCAGTATTTATTTGTAATGCTTTATCAACTTTTATGTGCAATATATTACATAATCTATAATTATTTATCTTTTAGACTCATCTAAATTTTTCCAAATCCTTCATTTCTTTTATTATTTGTGCTTGTGATCCTTCTTGTGCTTTTATCCAGATTTTCCATTTCTTGTGCATGTTGAAACTTTTTCATTCATTCAATCTTTATTTATACAGGCTAGCCTCGTTGAGCCACAGGGTCTCATTTACACGAGGGACCTGTTTCACTCACACCCAGGGTCAATTTAGAGTTACCAATCAGCCTAACATGCATGTTTTTGGACTGTGGGAGGAAACCAGAGTACCCGGAGAAAACCCACGCATGCACGGAGAGAACATGCAAACTCCACCCAGAAAGGCCCCCGGACCGGGTTTGAACCGGGGACCTGCTCGCTGAGAGGCAGCAGCTCTACCAGTTGTGCCACCGTGCTGCCACACTATTTTGTTTTTTTTTTAATTACCGTGCTTCATGTGCAAGATTTCCATTTCTTTTTGTTAAATGTTCGTTTATGTAAACTTTTGTTCCCATCAATTTTTTTGCCTGCATAATTACATTATTTCTTCATTTCCTGCTAATGAATCTCACAACAATAACCGGTTTAGATTTTTCAAGTTTGCTGGGCAGGGTGTGACACAAAGAAATGTTTTCATGATTTATACCGATCTCCTTTAAATTGAGATTTATTTGTAGTTTCAATTGTTTGACTTCCTCAAACAAACCCACCAGAAGTTCCTGTTGGGATGTTACTTTCACAAGTTCTGAACTCATAAAGTTCAAAGACTTTTTGATTTCCTCCAAATCATCAGAGTTTTGTTCTAGTAAATCATGTTTTTTTAGTTTGGATTTTGCCATTACTCACAAACCACTTGCCCAATGGCAGTGGTTTACCAAGTCGTTAGCCAAGAGCCGATTTCACCTCAGATCAGCAGACGCCACGAGTCCAACTCTAGGAAATCAGACCCCGCAGCTCCAGACGCTCCAAGGATCCACGACGGCAGATCGGCCCCCAACAGGAATGCAGCTCCAACGGCGATAGTTTCCCGTACCGCCGCACCTCATCCCCAACAGCAGCAGCCCCACGGCTCGACAGCAGAAAGCCGACACCAGCAACCAGGTCCACCAGTCCTTCGAACATAGGCCGCAACCTATCAGCCAACGCCCACAGATCCGACGACCAGACAATCGGTTCCCTTGCCTCCAACAGTCCACAAAGCCACCGACGTTAAACCGCACCACCCACAGACAATAAAGTGAGTCAACAATTTATCATATTAGTTTGACCCATTAGATTTGTTTGAAATTTGAATGATTTGATGGATTTATAACTCCCGTGAAGCGCCGCGTTCATTTGCACGTCTGCACACGGCAGCCATCTTGGTAACTATGATCACATAAATAAATAAAAATTTGTTCCTACTAAAAGAAGTTGAACTGAAAAATATATATTTTTGTGGACCACACTCTCCTGTGACCTCAGACAGCCTGGTGTCATGGGAAGGCTGTAAAACATCAGTGTTGAGCACAGAAGCATTGAAATATGCCGTGTTTTTCTCACGGAGGTAGCTGTTGGTGTAGTATGTCCCATTCCCAGGGTGTCTCCCAGAATACTGTCTCTGGGAACAAAACCAGGCAAATAGCCCTGAAATCTATCATATAATGATCCTGCTCTAATGACTACAGGCTTCAGGATTAGGACAATCCTTGAGTTCAGTGCTGCCTTAAACTCTGCATCGTCTTGTAATAGCATCATCCCAAAGCCCCAGAGCCTCTTCATTCCCAGTATTTTCTGCTGAACAGGCAGAAAGTTATTTTAAAAATGCATTTCCTTCAGTCTAAAGTCGCATGTTGGGTAATTTCAGTCGTTTCATTTTGACAGCTTCTTGTCTTTGTTAGATGTCCAGCAGTGGCCTCCTCTGCCCTCTCTGCCTCACCTGTACTCACCTGTGTCTGTCTGTGCAGGCGACTGAGAACCGAGCCACCTTTGGGACCTGCTGATTAGGGCATTAAAAATAAATGGGCTCAGTTTAGGCGACAGGGGGTGGGGACGGGTTGTTCAGCGGCACTGTGGTATATATTTCTGTTAATTTTTCTCCGCCCTTCTCCCTACTATGCAGTGACTGATCTGGCAGAATATGATAGCGCAGGCTGTCACGGTAATAATTAGGCCCATTTTCCGTGAGGTCATCTTACAGGGACGCTGGGCGGCTGTGGTTCACACACAGGATGCTCTATGCCACTACTGCCCCAGAGCCCCCAGGATATGATCGTCCACACAGGCCAACAAAGCATCACTCTGCAGCAAATGAGGGGAACACAAAACACTTACAATCTGATATGCACTGCGGTTCCCAACGCTGGGAGAGCTTACCTCGCTCTGCTTTTTACAGCAGAAAATCAAAGAGCCCTGTTAGTATTAATACTAATATGCTTTTTTAAATGAAACTATATTCAACAAGATCTGTGGGAGGGTTGAGATGTCAAGGGAATTATCTTTGACGGGTGTCATCGTGATGAGGCAGTTAAATGTGAGAACGTCTGAGTGTGTATAAAACCCGAAGGTATAGACATGGAAGTGTTTGGTAATGGCTTCGTTACCAGAAAGCCAACAGTGCCAAGTCAGAGCGCAACATATTTCACTTCCATTCAAAACACTCCCTGATCGGGTCAACAGCTGCAGGCTAGAATTAGAAATCAATTATTCAGCTTCGACAAGCTCATTAAGTCTCTGAATAGGATTTTCTGTTCTGAGTCTGCCTGCTCATTTCTCCTAGCTTGCAGTTTCTAATTAGTATTTCCGTTTTTTACCCCCTTTAAAGTTTGATGGGAGTTTGGGTGAAAAAAACGATGTGCGTTGACTTAACACTAGCCTGCTGGCCTCTTTAAACCGTGTCATTATCTGCAGAGGAGGCTGTATCGGTACATTGGAAAACTACAGAGGTTGTTTGCTTTCAGTTTGGGCACTGTTTAATGATTGGTGTCATCAGGCTAAATTAGGCATTAATAATCAAAGGAGTGTAATCTGGGTAAATTAAGCATTAATAATCAAAGGATGACTGGAAATTATCACATGCCGTAAACGAGGCAGCACTAATCAGCAGTAGGAAAGAGGGCAGGAGGCCAGAAAAGTATTTTAAGACAGAAAATGGAAGATTGTATACCGCCAGATGCATTTGTAATCAGCTCTAAAATGATTGATGTTGTCATAGAAACGTCCATCCCCTCGGTTCTGTTCGTCGGCATCCTCCGAATGAAGTGAGGCTAAAGCAAGCATTTTGGAGTGTGCATCACCTGCAGTGCACGACGGCATATATGCAAACGGTCTTCCCTCATTTTGTTTCTGCATCCCTCTCTTTCTCTCCCTCTCTTCTTCTCCTCCCTTCCTCTCCTCTCCTCATTGTGTGTGTCTATCTGATCCCGTGGCCTTTTGTTGCGCTATGAAAGGCCCGATGCCACACTCATTATT
Organism: Garcialebias charrua; assembly: GCA_038048925.1. NCBI lineage: Eukaryota > Metazoa > Chordata > Actinopteri > Cyprinodontiformes > Rivulidae > Garcialebias > Garcialebias charrua. Next base: position 19,393 of record JBBPBX010027830.1, read on the forward strand.
TTCTCCTTTATCTCTCCCCACTGCTCTGATTAGAACAGTCGCCCCTGACAGACGCCCTCAGCCAGCTCCTATCCATTACACTTTGTGTATGCGTGTGTGTGCGAGTGTGTGTGCTAGAGTGTGCGAGAGTGAGACACGTGAAGCTACTTACCTATATAAACCATAAGTGCTTTCATCACAATAAATGTTTGTGATACAAAAGAAAAACGGCAGAACAAGGAAGAGGTATTGCCTAAAGGAGGGGAAATTGCTGTGTTTTGATAATTTTGATGGTTTTTGTCAAATTAAATTACCGTCTGCTGCACATTGTATGTAGTTCCAGATATGCTCATGAATACACAAACCATTGCACACTGCTGCAAAAGCCACTGGTTCAAGTTGAGTTTTCTGTTTTTGGTGATGATCAAACGGGAGCAAGCAAAGTCCGAATGCTGTTAGAGGATCGACACGTTTAGCTCTGCATGCATTCTGTTCATGGATGGTGCTGTTTAAGTAAAACATTTGAACTGATGATTGAAAGAGATGAAATCACATCTTATGAAGTGATATACGAACAATTGCAGAATGCTTTTTGAAACACCTCAATTTGGAGTTGCATTCCTCACGGAACTGACCAAAAACTAAAAAGTGAACGGTTATCTTAAATCATCTCAGTACAGGTAGTCCCCGATTTACGAGCGAGATCCGTTACAACGAGGCGCTCGTAAACCGGAAATCTCGTAATTTGGAACGGCCGCCATTTCTCTCGTAAATCCGGAAATCCGCTCGTAAATTGGAACGGTTTTCGCTAGCGCGACTAAAAACACTCTATTTTCATCTAAAAACTACTTTTGAGTGCATAAAAATGATCGGAAACGTGTGTTTATATGCTTAACTAACTAACTGTAGTGAAAAAACACATGAAAACTCAGTATTTTTTTCGTTTTTTCCAAAAATTCGCAGCTCGTAAGTCTGGGACCTCGCAGATCAGAGCGCTCGTAAATCGGGGACTACCTGTATCTAACATTTTGTAGTAGTTCATGCGAACACCTACTGTATTTTCCAGACGATATGTTGCTATTTTTTTCTTCATAATTTGGCCAGTCCTGCGATGCATAGTCCAAAGCGACTTATATACATTTTATTTTCCCTATTCATGATGCAATTTTTGACTGACACGTTAAATGTTCATTCATTCTGACATGAACCAGAGTAAACAATACCATTTGCAGCTGCGAGTGGGCCCTCTAGGCTTTTGACAACTACCGTATTTGTCGGTGTATTATACGCTCCTGTATACAATATGCTTTGTCCAATTATTGCCAATAAACCAGAAAAAAACGTACATAATACGCTTTGGTGTTTAATACGCATCTATTATGCGTCACCGCTACGCGACGCGTCAGCGCCTCATTTGCCCTGCTTAAAATGGCGGCCACAGAAGCGGGCGAGCACCGAAGGAATTTACAACAAAACACGGTAAAAACTATTATTTCTTTGCGAGAAAAAATATATTTCTTAGCTGACTTTATAGCAAACGGGCTCCTGAGCTTAACAAAACTAACGAAATGTTCAAATCAGCTGGATTTTAAAAAGTAGTTCGCCGATTTGCATTCAGGCGGGTCGGACGCTTTCTTTCTTTAAATTTAGCTAAATAAACGCTTAAAAAATATATTTCTTAGCTGACTTTATAGCACACGGGCTCCTGAGCTTAACCAAATGTGAAATCAGCTGGATTTAAAAATCTGCGGTGTGGTTTATGAGTTACGGTATCTTGCTAACAAAAACAGCGAACCTCACAGCTAAATGCAGCTACATCCAGAGCAGGGGGCGGGCAGCGACAGAGTCAGTCCGACCAGAGGAGGCTTTTTTCGGACACATGAGCTAGAAACGGTCTGGAAGTGTCTCCCTAGCGGACAAAAGTGGTACTGCACCATTTTTTGCCCAAAATGAAAAACAGCGATATCAGAACAAAAAATGGGTCTAAAAATATGGGAAAAAATCCATAGATAAAACGCTTCGGTGTATAATACGCAGGACATTCAAATGAGCAAAAAAACTGCGTATTATATACCGACAAACACGGTACATATATGTTGTTCCTCTACATGTTCCTCTCTCTTCATATGTGTCAAACTCAAGGCCCAGGGGCCAAATGTGGCCCTCGTTGACATCTTCTCTGGCCTCCAAGATGTTATTTTAAATGTAAAATAATTTAATCACTTTAATTGTTTCTGTAATCTTTGATTATGATGTCAAAAGTGCAACAGAAATGTCAAATGAGACCAATCAAACTCTTGTTGAGGAACCTGTGACCAAGAAAAGATGTTGGATATCTAACTTAACAATGTAGATTCTGAAACCGGCTCTTCGTTTGAAAAATGCTTTTAATTTTGGCCCCCTTTTGTAAGTGAGTTTGACACCCCTGCTCTACCGCTAACCCCACCCAAACATACACTCAGAGACAGAACAACTTTACATAAGTAAAATGCCCACAAACAGAAAATCCTATCTTGCAGATTACAAACTGCCGGTAATAAAAGTATTCAGCCCGAAACGTTCATCGAGTTGCGTAAAGAAATTTTGTAAACAGGTGGGATCTGCACAGTCTGCCAGGGGGATTCAACCCAGTGGAAAGGATGGCCGCTCGGCGGGGGAGGATCCCCTCTCGTGGGGAACCTTCAACCCATGTGTGGCTGACTCCTGCTGGGCACATTACCTCGTGGCGGTGCGCCGGTCATCCTGGAAGGGTCTGGGGGTGAAGGTGGCACTACAGCGTCCCCCTGCTCGCACCTCGCCATTTCCCAGGGCCGCGGACCACGCGCCTCGCTGCCCCCTTCCTCCTCGTTTCGGCAGCGGGATGACGGGCGTAGCCCTCGACATGGCTGCCGACCGGGACGGACTGTTCTCAGTGCGACCCTACATGCCGCGCCACCCAGGCAAAATGAAGCTGTTTTGACCATCAAAATGCATTTATTAAGGAAAAGTTCAACTGAGACACACCTTTATTGTAATGTCGAGCAAACAAATAAATGTTTTAGGTGTTATTCTTGTTAAATTTCAAGGAACTGAAACAGTGAGTCCTCTATTGTGTGCTCCAGCGGCCGCCAATTGATGTTTGGCATGACACCGGCCCACGTTTCTCAGCGGTGACTCATAATAAAAGTGACGTATAGTTCGAAGCGACTTCTTTATGTTTTTCCCCCTCTTCATGAGGCATTTTTTGACTGATGCAACCTTTACTCTGGAGTGACGTATAGTTCGGAAAATACAGTATTTATAAACTTCTATTTGGCTGTCTACCTCCCATTTTACAGTTATTGCAGCAAAAATATAATGTTTCTGATCATCTTTATGGGAAGTCCTACAGTTTGCTATTTGCAATTACCATCAGATTTATAATAATAAGAAGAAGATTTCATGCAAATATTTATGTAATGCAAAACTGATAGCAATGTAAAGGCTTTTCAGAAATGCTTTGCAATGAACTTCTATAACATTTTTGACGTTAAGAGTTATTTAAGAAAATATTTATCCACGTTGGTCTTGGCGGCTGTTGGACTGGCCAGTTTGATCAGATTTAAACTGTTTCTTTAATCCAAGGGCGTTTAAAGAACTATCTACAACATGTAAGATACTAACTGTTTATAAATGTAATACATAGTCCACATGCATCACTTAAGGGTTGTCTCTAGGTGTAAGGAGAGTGTGGGAATTTCACATGGCTTTAAAGTATTTTTAACAACAAAATGGAAGATGACATGCACAAAGTGTGCAAAACAATCAACAGGGATTTTAATACTTCAATCACTAATCTCCAATAAGACACGTACAGGTAAAGATTTAATTTATGCATAAATCACTCACTAACTTACAGCAAACACTTTAAAATATTTTCTCTAATACAAGAAACCTAATGGAATAAAAAGCCCTTTTACACATTATTTTCTTATAGGTGCTCTTCTGCCCAGAGTAGGACTGAATATGTCATTATCTTTTAAATTGTTTTATTATGCAAAACTGAAGCAGAAATTTGATGAAACTCAGATGGATTCACCTGAGTTAATGGAATATGAGTTTAAGAGGAAACTAATTATCCCAGTTTAGCGGGCGGTGAATGTATTTCTTCACGAGGCCTGATTTTAAATGTAAACATTAATGGCCTCCATGATTAGCATAAGAATGGTGAGTTATTGTCCAGCTTTTTCTGCACTGGATATGCATCTGTACCACACACACACACACACACACACACACACACACACGCACACACACACGCACACACACACACACACACACACACTAACCACAAGCTTTAATGCGCCTTTTATTACCTGTCCTATCAACACACTGTGCCATTTCTGTTATTGTTTTGCTAATCCATAAAATTCATTTTGTCAATCAAATTACAGTTTTAAGAACATTAATGCAACTTTTTTTTTTTCTTTTGCCAGTACAAAATCAAATGAGCGACAAAAGCAAGCTTCAACTTTTGAGGTAGAGGAAAATATTCATCATGAGTACAAGAGTTATTTTGAGGCTTCGTGTTTACGCTTTCTTTGGGAATGTGAGGAGCGGCGTTTAAACAAAGGAGCAAAGGAGGACACGACCAGAGAGGAAGGAGACATGGGACTGAAGAGCTGATTTAAGGAGGAGAAAGGGCGATGGGGAGAGTTAAAGGGCAGGTGAAGACGGGAGGCTTTGACTTGAGGCCTCCTGGGGATGATGACCTTATTTTAAATTCTGGGTGAGGGACAACACTTTGGCAACTGAGGAGACAGCCACACCACCCCACCCAAGTCTCAGATACACACACACACACACACACATAATCAAAAACACCTTTATGACGGAGTCCAGGAATAGAGAGAGCCCCAGAAGTCCTGCAGCTCACTAAAAGGCCAAGCTGGTGCTCCGGTCGTTAGAAAAGCGACACAATAGATGACACTTCAAATCTTCCTGCACGGTTCAAGTGTCTCAGTCCTTCTACCACAGCAGAAGGGATGCACAACTTTCGCTTCATGTGTTTGATGGCTGCTTTGTTCCTTGTGATTCTTTGCTTGGATTCAGTAGTCCCTCGATTATTGCGGGGGTTATGTTCCACACACACACACACCTTGGACACTTATACAACACTCCATAGGTGAAAAACTGCTAGCTAGGAGTGCAGGAAAAAAAATCGATTTTTTTTTAAAGAATCGAGATTCTTAGTCCTGGCGCTGGCAATTCAGAATCGATTCTAAAAGCCCCAAAATCAATTTTTTTTTAACATTAAAACCAAAAAGATAAAGAAAATGATGGACAAACTATCTACACTTGGACTAAGCCCCTCCATTTGTAACTGGGTACTAGACTTCTTAACAGACAGACCACAGTCCGTGAAGATCCACAACTTCTCCTCCTCCACCATAACCCTCAGCACTGGCTCTCCTCAAGGATGTGTGCTGAGCCCTCTTCTGTTCACTCTGCTCACATATGATTGTACAGCCACACATCCAGGCTGTCATATTGTTAAGTTTGCAGATGATACAGCGGTGGTGGGATGCATCACAAACAATGATGAGTCCAGCTACAGACAGGAGGTGGAACACCTGGAGAGCTGGTGCAAAGAGAATAATCTTCACATGAATGTGAAGAAGACAAAGGAGATGATTGTGGACTTCAGAAGGAACAAACACACCCATGCCCCACTGAACATAGGTGGATCTGCGGTGGAGGTGGTCTCCAGCTACAAATACTTGGGTGTACACTTGAATGATAACCTCAGCTGGAGCAACAACACCACCAGCCTGATCAAGAAAGGTCATCAGAGACTCTACTTCCTCAGACGGCTGAGACGAGCTGGTCTGAGCAGCCCAGTCCTCACCTCCTTCTACAGGTGTGCAGTGGAGAGCATCCTGTGCTCCAGCATCAACGTGTGGCATGGAGGCTGCACAGTTGCAGAGAGGAAAGCTCTACAGAGAGTGGTGAAGGCTGCACAGAAGTCTGTTGGAGTCAGTCTCCCCACCATCACAGACATTTACACCTCCAGATGCAGGAAAAGAGCCACCTGCATCATGAAAGACCTCACTCACCCAGCACACTCACTCTTTGCCCCACTCCCCTCAGGACGGAGGTTGAGGAGCATCAAATGTAGAACCACTAGACTGAGGAACAGCTTCTACCCTGAGGCTGTTAGACTCATGAATAAATAAATAATAAGAATAATCACTGCAAAATATCACATCATGCTGATGCTGATCTGTTTTCTTGTTGCTGTGTTCATCTGTGACCATCTGCTCATACAGACTCATGTTCGTGCTGCTGTTTATAATGATGTTTTTCTACTACATTAGGGCTTAGTGTATTACTAGTTGATGTTTTTCTTAGTTAATCCTAGATGTTATTACTGTTTTTCTCTTGCATTTGTTGTTGGATGTAACTGGGACCCCGTGTACATAATCTCGTTTTCATCACATGTACCACATGCGGTGCAAATGACAATAAAGACTCTCTGACTCTGACTCTGAAAATAAAACCATATCTCATAGTATATGAAAGAATACATAAAATGAAAGGTGGCAGAAAGAAGAAGAAATCTGACCCGAACCAGTGACCTCCAGGACCCGATAAGGATAAAGCAGGTAAAGATGATGGATAGATGGCTTTTGTTGAAAAGATTTACCAAACAAATCTTTTAAACAAAATCCATCCATACACATTTGAAACATGGATGAATGCAATATGATTTTGAAGTCTATTTTATTTTGAGTTAAATGTTTATGCAATACAGTAGGCTGAAATCTTTGTTTATGTTTGTATTTTGAATTATTTGTGATGGACTGGAGACATGTCCAGGGTGTCCCCTGCCTCTCGCACAGTGACTGCTGGATATAGGCACCAGTGACCTCCGGGACCTGATTAAAGCTTCTGAATTCTATTCATATACCCATCTGCTCACAATTCAACTTGCTGTATTTATACTGTATTATTTGACATTATTAATGTTTGCTACAAGCATACATTATTGTTTTAAATAAATGTTTTATTTGTTTACATTATTGTTTAATATTTTCATGATCCATCCATCCATCCATCCATTTTCGTCCGCTTATCTGGGGTCGGGTCGCGGGGGTAGCAGCCTAAGTAGGGAGGCCCAGACTTCCCTACTATTTTCATGATTTCAATTGAAAATTGTTTCTTAATCAAAACTCGATCCTGGAATGAAAATCGTTTTAGAATCTAAAATCGATTTTTAATCCAATCGGTGCATCAAAAATCGGAATCAAATCAATTCTCCAGACACTGAGAGATTCACACCCCTACTGCTAGCTATATTTATTTTAGTATGTACAGTATATATATATATATATATATA
>JBBPBX010027831.1:25588-37024 GCA_038048925.1 Garcialebias charrua
TTTGTTAGTGTGTGTGGTGTGTGTGTGTGTGTGTGTGTGTGTTAATCGGCCACACCTATTTTTGGAGAAGCTATCTTTGCTAGGTTATGTATTGCTTAAAATATTTGTTTTCTCTAATGATTGGTGTGGCTGAAGATTGATGATCAAGGCCACCATTAACCACCCCCTAGCTTCACCACTGCACCTGGTGCTGGATAAAATTGCTCTCTCCTCTCGTGAGGATCTGTCATTCTTTGCCAAGTGGCATTTTATAAGTCACTACAGCTTGGTGATTTTCGTTTTAGTCTCTCCTTCTATCATCCTCGACGTGCTTTTGCTGTCAATTTTATTTACAGAAATTTTCTTCCACTTTCCATAGACATGCATGACGATTAATAACTCAACTCTGGTCCTAGTTGTAAGTGTGAGTTTTAATAATCAGTGGTCAATTTAATCTTTAACTTTGTTTAATAATAATAATGATATTAATATAATAATAATAATAATAATAATAATAATAATAATAATAATAATAATAATAATAATAATAATAATAATAATAAAACTTTATCTGTATAGCACTTTTTAAACAAATGTTACAAAGTGCTTCACATTAATCAGTTAAAACAACATCAGAAACAACGGCCCTCATTCATGAACCGTTCGTACGCACAGATTTGTGCTTAAACTGTGCTTACGAGTGATTTAGGAGCATTTATGGCATCCAACAATATTTTCGTATTCTAAGATTTTTTTCAGATACGAACAAAAGCTACGTGTGGTCCAGACCTGTCGTATATTTTACGAACAGTAGTCCGCTGTTATCCAGACACCTTTTCTCCACTAATAACCTCATATTTCGTTATTTAGAGAATATTTTGAGTATAAAAACAATTAAATGCAACGACACATATTGGTTAAATTAAAATGAAGCGGCTTCAAACCCCCCCCCGCACCCCCGCCCCTCGTCTACCACCGCGCCACCCGCGCGTGGGCGCCCGTGCCCCGGGGTTCATAAAAATCACGCACCACCACGCCATGCGCCACTCACGGCGCGACCACCTCCAAGCCGTGCCACTCTCTGCGCGACCACCTCCAAGCCGTGCCACTCTCTGCGCGACCACCTCCAAGCCGTGCCACTCACGGCGCGACCACCTCCTCCCCCTGTCATGTCGGCACGACAATCCTTGACCACCTGCTGCCACCACCTCCTGTCCGTGCTGCGGCGAGACGTTTCTTTTAAGCCATTTTCAGATCAAACCATTTATTCTTGATTTCTGATACTGTACGACCCACGGGAGAACATGCACTATATTAATATGAAGTTAACTGTAGTTTCGAGACACTTTAAAATGCTTCTGTTCAAAAACACATCCGACACTTGCGGGGGGGGGGGTAGCAGTGCGCGACTGAGAGCAGAACTCCGAACGCGTAAAGTTCTTCTTTTTACTTCTTGAGTTTGAATGAATGGACACTTCCTGCTGTCTGAGGCAGGAAGCGTGGCCTTATATGGTGTTTTGAGGGGTGGAATTTATGTAAATGACATTTCCGCGGGCACGCGCAGCTGATTAGAACAGGTGGAATCCATCATATTTACGCAAGCCATTTACACACGTTTCCTCATGATAGAAGACTTTGTTGAATCTGACGTGGCATGTTCGTACGAACGCTTCGTAAGAACAACAGTAGGAGAAACGTAGGATAAGAATACGAACAGTTTCATGAATGAGGGCCATTGACACCAGAAACACAAAAAAGTATACCAAATTAATGAAAATACATAAAACAAAATAAAAATAAAAATTAGAAGAAATTCAGACCTTAAAAGCCTTATTTTACAAGTTTTAACTAATGATTTAAAAGAAGACAATTCTGTCTAATATTTAGAGGAAGAGCATTCCACAAAATAGGAGCCCTGACCATAAAAGCCCTCCCTCGTTCTGTCACCAGTTGAGCTCTAGGAGTGGAAAGTAATAACAGATTTAAGGATCTGATATTGAAAGAAGGGATATAGGAAGTAAGAAGCTCAGATAAATATGATGATGCAAGACCATTCAGGGATCTAAAAAGAAACAATAAAATGTTGAAGTCAATTCTACAAACCAAAGGGAGCCAATGCAATGAGGACAGAACAGGAGTGATGTGATAATATTTATGGGATCGAGAGGAGCCAGTTGAGGTGGCTCGGGCATCTGGTTAGGATGCCTCCTGGACGCCTCCCTGGTGAGGTGTTCCGGGCATGTCCCACCGGGAGGAGACCCAGAGGAAGACCCAGGACACGCTGGAGGGACTATGTTTCTCGGCTGGCCTGGGAACGCCTTGGGATTCCCCCGGAGGAGCTGCTCCAAGTGGCTGGGGAGAGGGAAGTCTGGGCCTCCCTACTTAGGCTGCTACCCCCGCGACCCGACCCCGGATAAGCGGACGAAAATGGATGGATGGATGGATGTAAGAACTCTAGCTGCAGTGTTTTGTGTTAGTTGAAGACGATTAAGAGAACTTAGGGGTAGACCAGAAAACAAAGTGTTACAGTAATCAAGATGGCAGGAGACAAAGGCATGAATAAGAGTTTCTGCATCGGTTAAAGAAATAAATGCACTGATTTTGGCAATATTCCTAATTTGAAAAAAATAAAAAATAATTTTTGTGAAATCCTGATTTTTTAGTGATGTTCTTAAAATGTTTAGAAAAACTAAGATCAGAATCAAAAGGTCACCCCAAAATTTCTGGCTTCATGAGTTCAGTTAAAACCAAGAACAGAAAGGGACTGAACTATTAAATCCCTTTTGGTCTTGGGTCCAAACACCATCACCTCAGTTTTATCATTGTTGTGGGAAAGAAAATCATCAGACATCCAGCTTTTGATAACTGTAAGACAAAGGGTAAGTTTATTGATAGAGAGGTCTGATGGGTTCATAACCAAATAAATTTGGGAATTGTCTGCATAGAAATGAAAAGAGACACTGAGTTTATGAATAATTTGACCAAGTGGTAGCATCTTCTTCTTCTTCTTTCGGCTTTTCCCTTTTCAGGGGTCGCCACAGCGAGTCATCCCCCTCTACCTCACTCTGTCCTCTGCATCCTCTGTCCTCACTCCAACTACCTTCATGTCCTCTCTAACTGCATCCATATATCTCCTCTTTGGCCTTCCTCTGTGTCTTTTTCCTGGCAGCTGCATTTCTAACATCCTTCTACCAATATACCCACTGTCCCTCCTCTGGACATGTCCAAACCATCTCAGTCTGGCCTCCCTAACTTTATCTCCCAGTTGTTCAACATGTGCTGTACCTCTGATTATCTCATTCCTGATCTTATCCATCCTTGTCACTCCTAAGGAGAACCTCAGCATCTTCATTTCTGCTACTTCCAGTTCTTTCTCCTGTCTTTTTGTCAATGACACTGTCTCCAGACCATACAACATAGCTGGTCTCACCACTGTCTTGTAAACTTTTCCTTTGACCTTTGCTGACACCTTTTTGTCACAAATCACTCCTGAAACTTTTCTCCATCCACTCCATCCTGCCTGGACTCTCTTTTTCACCTCTTTACCACATTTCCCATTTTCCTGGACAGTGGACCCAAAGTACTTAAAGTCCTGCACCTTTGTGACCTCTGCTCCTTGTAGCCTCACTGTTCCACTGGCCTCCCTCTCATTCACACACATGTACTCTGTCTTACTACGGCTGACTTTCATTCCTCTTCTTTCAAGTGAATACCTCCACCTCTCCAAGTTCTCTTCCACCTGTTCCCTGTTCTCACCACATATCACAATGTCATCTGCAAACATCATAGTCCATGGGGATTCCTGCCTGACCTCATCTGTTAGTCGGTCCATCACCAGAGCAAACAAGAAGGGGCTCAGAGCCGATCCTTGATGCAATCCCACCTCCACCTTGAAGCTATCTGTCACTCCTACAGCACATCTCACCACTGTCCTGCTGTCTTCATACATGTCCTGTACCAGTCTAACATACTTTTCTGCCACTCCAGATTTCCTCATGCAATACCACACCTCCTCTCTTGGCACCCTGTCATATGCTTTTTCTAAATCCACAAACACACAATGGAGTTCTTTCTGACCCTCTCTGTACTTCTCTATCAACATCCTCAAAGCAAAGATGGCATCTGTGGTGCTCTTTCTTGGCATGAAACCATACTGCTGCTCACAGATAGTCACATCTTGTCTAAGTCTTGCTTCCACAACTCTCTCCCAGATCTTCATTGTGTGGCTCATCAACTTAATTCCCCTGTAGTTGCTACAACTCTGTACATCACCCTTGTTCTTAAAAATGGGAACCAGCACACTTCTTCTCCATTCTTCAGGCATTTTCTCACCCTCAAATATTCCATTAAATATTTGAGTCAAAAACCTCACTGCCACCTCTCCAAGACATTTCCAAACCTCCACTGGTATGTCATCAGGTCCTACTGCCTTCCCCTTCTTCATTCTTTTCAGAGCTTTCCGGACTTCACCCTCACTAATCTTTCCCACTTCCTGGTCCACAGTTTCTATGACCTCCACTCTTCTTTCTCTTTCATTCTCTTCATTCATTAGCTCCTCAAAGTAATCCTTCCATCTTCCCATCACACTCTCCTCACTTGTTAGAACATTCCCATTCCCATCTTTAATAAGCCTAACCTGCTGCACATCCTTTCCAGCCTGATCCCTCTGTCTTGCCAATCGGTACAAGTCCTTCTCGCCCTCTTTAGTGTCCAGTCTCCCATATAACTCATTGTACGCCCTCTGCTTTGCCTTAGCTACTTCCCTCTTTGCTCTATGTCCCATCTCCTTATATTCCTGTCTCCTCTCTTCAGTCCTCTCACTGTCATATTTCTTCTTGGCTAATCTCTTTCTTTGAATGGCGTCCTGCACTTCACTATTCCACCACCAGGTTTCCTACCAAGTGGAAGCATATAAATGGAAAATAATAGTGGCCCAAGAATAGACCCTTGGGGGACACCACAGGTGAGAGCAGCTGAACTGGAGGAATTATTGCGAGAAATTACAGAAAAAGTTTTGTCATGAATATTTGAACCACCTCAGAGCACCATCTCTTACACCTAACCAATAATTTAGTCAGCTCAATAGAATATTGTGATTAACTGTATCAGATGTGGCAGAAAGATCCAGGAGCACTAAAACAGTACAACAGCCAGCATCTGAGTTCATCTTAATATCATTCACACCCTTTAAAAATGTGATTCATATGAAAAATTAAATAAAAAACAGTACAACAGACAGTGAACTGATATGGTAAATGTTGAGCATTTTGTCAACTGCCAAATTAATCTGACCTCCGAGTGTCTTAAAATAAAAGATGCTGACTGAGGCTGCAAAAAGCAATTTTTGTAAATAAATAAAAGCCATTAAAATGACAAATAGAGAGTTGGGGGTTCGCTGCGTTTCCATCCTTCACCTTTGTATTTTTCTCAACACTGGGGTTATTTGTTCTCAGCAGTTAGTCACTCGCTGCAACAATGACCTAGACTTTATTACTCGCTGCAGTATTTCACTGCCCGAGTTTTAATGCCCTGCTGGGTTTTCATCGTTTCGCAGCAGAAAACAGACGGCAGGCTCTAAATTACCACAAGTATTATAGGCCTTTGAGCGACTCTGGCCTGTGGTATTCTCCCTGCAGGGAACTGAAAACTTGTGGCTGTAGTAATAATAATAATTAATTCAATTTATAACGCACTTTTCATTACTGAAAATCTCAAAGTGCTACACATGTATTGAATGCTACACACATTCATAAACCGGTGGCGGCAGACTACCATGCAAGGTGCTTTCCAGTCCTACCGGGAGCAACTCAGGGTTAAGTGTCTTGCCCAAGGACACAACAACACATGGTGCGGGTCCCGGGAGTCGAACCGCCAACTTTCCGATCGGGAGACGACTGCCATTACCACTACACCACGGCCGTAGAGAGCAACGCGGTCACCTCAGAACACAAGGGTTCTGGCTCTGAAGCTTTTTTTGTTTGGCTGAAGCCTTTCTGCGTGTCCTCTCTCTGTATTGATGTTAGTTTTCTTTGGGCAGACCCAAAAACACATATTTGTCTAATTAGTAACTCTAAATTATTTCAGAGTGTGAGTAGGCAGGTTGTCCACCTGTGATGGACGGATGTCCTGTCCAGGTGCAAACAGTGATTCTGGGCACAACAGAGTCCGAGTAACGTCTCCTGCAGCCAGTCGTCCCACAGCTGGTATAAATGGCCCCACATATTCAGCAGGCTGGTTCTGGGTCAGGGTTCATATCGGAGTTGATTCCACACATGTTAGACTGGGGAGAATCGTAACCGGTCTGTCCACAGGAGGAGGTCCAGAGACACATGCACCAGCCATACGGTCCAGTGAACTTAGAGTCCAGCTGGTACACAACACAGGATGACACAGGCTGTTGTAGAAAATCCAGATCCTATGCAGCTGTTATAGGACGCTGTAAGGCTTTGTGCACCATGCAACAATCCTCCTTTGGTGTGGTCTGTCTTGCATGACCGGGACCTCCATCAGAGGTCTGATGCCCTCACATATCTATTAGTTCTAACATCTGGCCCGTATCACATCTGTACGTGCCATGATTACATACCAGGAGACAAACCACAATGAGACCCCTGCCGAACTCTATCAACTATGATGTCCAATATGTCTACAAGGCATTCTTTGGGCCTGCTGACCTTCACCAACAGTTTGTCTGACTATCAGACACTCAGGCAACTACCTGATAACACTACCACTCTACCCATGGTGCCACTAATTATGCACTTTGGTTCTTGACCTCCTAGCTCCTCCTAAGACTGAGTTCCATCCAAATCAGATCATTCCTTCACGGGACTTCACTTCTTTTGTCTCAGAGTATTTGAACGTGTCAGAGGCAGGCTGCTCCAGTCATATGAAGTGAGGTTCCCCCAACGTTTACTGTGAACCAGTGGGCCCAAAGAAGATGAGCTCTGGACTAACAAACAAGGAGGGTCATTCCTTGGATACCAGGGGAGTGACATCCAGAGCTATTTTTTAACAACAATGTTTCAACATAAATAACTGAAACAAGCCAAGAGTCTATCAGTGAACTAAACAAGCTCGTTACTGAGGCTGAAAACACGGCTAATCAACTGGCTAACATCATCCTCATTGGCAGGATTCAATAGATGTATTATTAATCTGAAATCAGTATGTGATTATATTAGCTGCAGTAGAATTTTGTTCTTAAAAACTAAATAAACGTAATGCGTTATTTACATTTGATTTTTAACATCCTAATACCATAAAACCAGGGTACTTTTTCCTCACGTTTATTATATTACTTGAACAATACCAACCTAACTCTGCAAAGAACAAAAAAAAAAACATTTCTAAAAACTTCCTGACTTCCTGAGATGATGACATTTACTTTTACCCTCCTGCTCTTGCTTGCACTCGTAAATTATTCACTAATAAGGATTAAAAAAAAGTTATTATAAGAAAGATTTATAAATTTTGGTCCCTTGATTAAAGGCTGCTTTTCCTAAATTGGTATTGGATTGCAAGGCTAGATTGGTAATTGCTACTTTACTGGCAAATTGAATTTAATTCAAGATACCACATAAAAACTGGACTTGGCATGGCAGGCACGACTTCCTGCTCAAATAATTTCTATCAACAACTGTGTAAATCACTCCAGTCTGCCTGGTTTCGGGCAATTTAATTGACACACTCTGCGGAAAGCCTCCACTCAGCAAATGCGACTCATTTAAACCGCCATGGCTGGTACCGTATGCCAATCAGGCCCAGCAGGGTTTGGAGTATTTTGTGTGCGAATGTCTTTCTCTATATTAAATAAGATGTTCACGAGTTCGTTTAACTTAACGTCTGTACAGAATACGATGGAGTGCGGCGCTCAGACTGGTGTGTGGAGCGACCTTTAAAGCCTTTAAATCTCCGTGTGTCGCTGATTGAAACTTTATTCCGCAGTGCAGTCAGATCCATGTACACTTAGATTTTAAAAATAGCACAAAAGCAGACATGTTTGTGTACTTGAGAGCTTCAAACTGGTATTTAAACAACCCGTGACGTGTTGTTTTGGCTTTAATGGTGCCTTTGCCTCAGAGCTGCTCACTGACAGAAGAACACCAGAAAAATTTAGCTCAGCCAAGTATCCCTTTATATTGACCAGACAAAAAAACAAAACAAAAACAAAAGGGAAAAATATAATTTTTTTAGGACAGCATCATTATTTCTGGAGATGGTGCTGAGAGTTGTAGACTGATGTACTTAAACACAGTGGTCATGTTTGCACCCAACCCTGCATGAGACCTTTCCAGCTGGGTGGCTCTGAGCCACAGGAAACCATTTCAGCCTGTCAGGGCAGACAGTTTCAATAGCAGAGTGAAGAGGAAATCCACACAGAGCAAAACTCACAAGAATTACGACTCAACCTTTCACAAGAGTGGTAAATGAGCGCACAAAAAAGAACTGCTCTGCTCAGCTGTGAGCTAAGAAGTGCACTTAGAGGCATATATCGCCAGAATAACCGATTGGAAAGGAAGTGTTAAAGTTTGGAACGTGTTTGGGTCACTGTCTGGACGTACCTCTAATTTCAGTACGCATCCACCCACACACACACTCGTGAATCCAGGAACAAAAGGAAGAGCACAACTGCTAATCAAGTGTCAGACCGATGGTTATATAAGCAGGTGGGCTCACTTTGAAACATTTTCAGTCAGAAAAATTTGCACTATATCAAGACGTATCCTTTTCTTCACAAAGTAACCATCAATTTGTCCTGAACATATATGTTTTATCATGGAGGTACTTTTCCCATACCTCAAAGTATCAGCAACTAACCAGCTATTGGCTAACTGGTGCAGCTTTGATCCTATTGTTAACACTATGACACCTCCAGTGAATTCTGAGAGATATCCAGCAGAAAAATCATATTTCTATCCAACGAACCATGTGATGCAAATCTGACAAAGATGTACAGGTGCTGGGGCCTCATGTACAAAGACTTGCGTGGATTTCTTACTGAAAAGTGACGTACGGTCAAATCCAGAAAACTGCGTACGCACAAAAAAATCCAGATGTATCAAACTGTGCGTACGCCGGAATCCACGCACATTGCTTTTGTACATCACAATCACCGTGGAACTGAGCGCACATGAGAGAGTGGCCGACTCCGCCTTTGACACGCCTCCATATAAATATGCAAATTCATTTAAATATGCCCTGCACCAGTGGAATGTCGTCTCTGCTCCATTGCAAATCATGTCGAAAAGTGGAAAAAAGAGGAACTTCACGGACTGTGAACAGGAGACACTTCTGAGTGAGGTAGAGAAGCACAGAAAAAGGTTTTGTTTGGCACGCTCAGTGCACAACAGACCGTCCACTTTTAAATGAGAAGTTGACCAAGCTATTCTAACATGCCTAGATGGGTCACTGGGTAGCGTGTCCGCCTTTCGTCCCAAAGATCATGAGTTCGACTCCCACATGGTACAACGTTTTTTTTTTAATTCATTCCAGATTTAAAGAACACAGGAAAACTAGTTAAATAAAACAACAAGAAATAAAACAATACATGAAATGAAAGGAAGCAGAAGATTTCTTGTTTTGTAAATAGTTTTCATGTGTATTTAAATCTGGAATGAAAAAAATAAATAAAATAAAAACGTTGTACCATGCGGGATTTGAACTCATGACCTTTGGGACGAAAGGCGAACACGCTACCCAGTGACCTATAGGCATGTTAGTATAACTTGGTTAACTTCTTATTTAAACAAACCACATCTCATTGTTGTCAATATTGTTGCCATTATTTGGCGCATGCTTTTATATCCACTCATCTAATTGCGTCCATGTGGATGTAATAATTGTTAATCATGTGTGTTTGGTGGGATTAATGATTATTTTCACATCATGAACACAGTTTCTCAGGATCACCTGTAAGTGTCGCCAAAGGAACCAAAACCACAGAAACGTGCGTACGCCAGCAGGTGAGCTGGCGTGGAGCTGCGCACATCTTCACGTTCAGTTCTGTTTTGATACATACGGAGTTTTGCGTGGATAGTGACGTACGCAAGGTTTTTGTGCGTACGCACCGTTGATACATGAGGCCCCAGGTCATAAAATTAGAACATCACAAAAAAGTTGATTTATTTCAGTATTCCGTTTAAAAAGTGAAACTTGCATATTATATTCATTTATTACGTACAGACTGATATATTTCAAAGGTTTATTTATTTTAATGATGATGATTATAGAATAGAATAGAATATATCTTTATTGACATTGTCATTGCACCAGGGCACAAAACAACATAATTGATTACGCACATCCATCTTAAGATGGGATGAGTGCACGAAGCCGCAGCAGTAATTAAACCGCGCCGCCACAATCTTAGATATGAAAAAAAGGGGGAGGTACATGAGGATAAGTTGTGGTTTTACAAAATACTGACATATAACTGACAACTAATGAAAACCCCAAATTCAGTATCTCATAAAAATAGGATACTGTAAAAAGTTCATTATTGAAGACACCTGTTGTCACACTCTAATCAGCTAATTAATGCAAAACAACTGCAAAGGCCTTTAAATGGTCTGAGTCTAGTTCTGTAGGCTACACAATCATGGGGAAGACTGCTGACGTGACAGTTGTCCAAAATATGACCATGACACCTTGTACATGAAGGGCAAGAAACAAAAGGTCATTGCTAAAGAGGCTGGCTGTTCACAGAGCTCTGTGTTCAAGCACATTAATAGAGAGGTGAAGGGAAGGAAATGATGTGGTAGGAAAAAATATCTACAAGCAATAGGGATAACTGCACCTGGAGAGGATGGTGAAACAAAACCCATTCCAAAATGTGGGGGAGATTCAAAAAGAGTGGACTGCAGCTGGAGTCAGTGCTTCACACTCAGATGTATGCAAGACAAGTGGTTCAGCTGTCATTTTCTTTTTGTCAAGCCACTCTTGAACAAGAGACAGTGAGAAGCATCTCGCCTGGGATTGCTGCTGAGTGGTCCAAAGTTATGTTCTCTAATTAAAGTACATTTTGCATTTCCTTTGGAAATCAAGGTCCCACAGTCTGGAGGAAGAGAGGAGAGGAACAGAATCCACGTTGCTTCAGGTCCAGTGTCAAGTTTCCACAGTCAGTGATGGTTTGGGGTGCCATGTCATCCTCTGGTGTTGGTCCACTGTGTTTTCTAAGGTCAACGCAGCTGTTTACCAGGAAGTTTTAGAGAACTTCATGCTTCCTGCTGCTGACCAACTTTATGGAGATGCAGATTTCATTTTCCAACAGGACTTACACCTGCACACAGTGCCAAAGTTACCAGTACCTGGTTTAAAGACCATGGTATCCCTGTTCTTAACTGGCCAGCAAACTCACCTGACCTTAACCTCATAGAAAATCTATGGGGTAATGTGAAGAGGAAGATGTGATACACCAGACCCAACAATTCAGAAGAGTTGAAGGACACTATCAGA
>JBBPBX010027832.1:17524-37023 GCA_038048925.1 Garcialebias charrua
GATAACATACGTGAAATACCTGGGTGACGAGAGCTTGTTCATATGCACCCACTCAAGTACCTTGGATCTCATAGTGGTGGGAACGAAGAACGTACCAGGAGGTCCTGTGCCATGGTCCGATTCCGAACGGTGGGCTTCACGAACCTCCTGGGCAATGGGCCAGGTAAGGGCTCCAATTATGTAAGCTGGATGTATGATGTTATCTTCGACTTCTAGTGCATCTGGAGGAGAAAACTGGTAGGACAGAGCATCAGGCTTTACATTCTTAGAACCAGGTCTGAAAGTCGGTGAGTAATTGAACCGATTGAAAAAAAGTGACCAGCGTGCCTGCCTGAGATTTAGACATTTAGCATCTCTGAGATATGTAAGGTTCTTATGATCTGTCCAAATGAGAAAAGGTATCTCCGTGCCCTCAAGCCAGTGACGCCACTCCTCTAGTGCCAGTTTTATAGCAAGTAATTCTCTGTTACCCACATCATAATTCCGTTCAGCCGGAGACAAACGGTGAGAGAAAAAGGTACATGGGTGCTGTCCAAAGATGATATCTGCGACAAAACAGCTCCTACCCCAGTGTCAGAAGCGTCCACCTCAAGGATATACTGACAAGTGATGTCCAGATGACAGAGGATGGGTGTGGGGAAAAAAAGCTGTTTGAGCTCACTGAAAGCAGAGTTGGCTTCTGGGGTCCATCTGAAATTTCTGTTGGTAGACGTGAGTTGAGATAAAGGTGCTGCAATGCGACTATAGTCCTTGATAAAACGTCTGTAAAAGTTAGCAAAACCCAAGAACCATTGCAGTTGTTTCCTGGTCTCAGGAATCGGCCACTCCACCACTGCCTTAGTTTTCTCAGGGTCCGCTCTGTAGTGCCCTTCTCCAAAGATAAAACGCAAAAAAGCCACAGAGAATGTGTGAAAAGCACATTTTTCACCTTTTACAAAAAGTTGGTTCTCATACAGTCTTTGGAGCACCGTACAGACATGTGTTCATTCTCATTCCTGGAATAAATGAGAATATCATCCAAGTAAACAAACACAAAATCACCAATAAAGTCACTTAAAACATCATTGACCAGTGCTTGAAACACTGCGGGAGCGTTGGTAAGGCCAAAGGGCATGACAAAATATTCAAAATGTCCCAAGGGTGTCTTAAAAGCTGTTTTCCATTCATCACCCTCTCTGACATGGACGAGGTGATAAGCATTACGTAGATCCAATTTGGAAAAGATAGTGGCTGGTTGTAACTGCTCATGGACAGAGTCAATTAGCGGTAAAGGATACTTGTTCTTTATTGTGATATTGTTCAACCCCTGATAGTCAATGCAAGGGCGTAGTGTCTTGTCTTTTTTAGCACCAAAAAAGAACCTTGCCCCAATGGAGAAGTTGAAGGACGGATGATTCCAGAATCTAAGGACTCCTTGATGTAGGACTTCATGGATTCGCGTTCAGGACCTGAGAGGTGATATAAGCGGCTAGATGGCAGAGGAGCTCCAAGAAGAAGGTTGATGGCACAGTCATAGGGACGATGGGGAGGAAGAGAAAGAGCCTTCTGTTTACTGAATACTAGTGAGAGATCATGATACTCGGGGGGAACGGTGGATAGATCAATGTTTTCGGTTTCTTGTACACTAGTTAAAGGGTTGGAGATGCCTGAGCGAAGGCAATGTTTCAAACATTGTCACTCAATTTCTCTATTCTACCAAACTCCCAGTTGATGTTGGGATTATGGCTCCTTAACTAGGGAAACCCTAAAATCACTTGGGTGTTGGGTGAATCAAACACAAAGAAACTAACAAATTCATGGTGATTACCAGAAGTGATTAAATGCAAGTCCTCAGTCTTAAAACAAATCTTTGTTAAAGTCTCCCCAGTTACTCCAGCAACAGAAACTGGGTCAATTTCAAGAACGGGGAGAGAAAATATTTGGACTAAATCTTGACTGATTAAATTTTGTTCAGCACCAAAGTCAATTAATGCTCAGACAGGAAAATGATCTTGTTTGAATTGAATAACAGTAGGTAAAATCAATCTATGGATGGAAGTGAAAGTTGAAGTGCCCACCAATAGCTTCCGTCTTATTGGCGGGTAGTTTCGTTTCCCAGAAGTGGCATGAAGCAATAAAATATCCCTCTTTTCCACAATAAAAGCATAGGTTAGAGCTCCTACGTCTCTGTCTTTCAACTAATGTCAATCGTGTTCTGCTAACCTGCATTGGTTCAGGTTCAGGTAATGCTAACAGAGATCCAGTAGATGGTGGTAGCAAGCTTCGGGGTTTGATATTGAAATTATAATCCCCACCTGATAACGTAGAAAAACCGGAAGTGTTGGGTCTCTGGTAGTTGTAGTCCTGCTCTCGGCGACGTTCCCGGAAGCGTTCATCAATAGAGATCGCTGAGTTTATTAGCGCTTCGAAACTAGGAGGTTCGTCTCTTGCTGCAATCTGGTCCTTAATGTAATCAGAGAGAGAATTTAAAAAAGTACCTTGAAGCGCCCTGTCGTTCCAATCCGTTTGAGCTGCAAGAATGCGGAAGTCCAGAGCGGGTTCAGAGACGGGTCGTCTGCCCTGATGTAATCCCAACAAACGTTTCTCCGCATTGGGTTGATGTAACGGCCGGTCAAAAATCCTGCGGAACTCGTTCAGAAACAGGTTGAACGATACGGAGTCCAAATCACGGTTATGAAGAAAAGAAGTTGCCCACTGGAGAGCATTACCTTTTAATTGACTGTTGAGGTATGTGATCTTTGAGATGACCGTGGAGTAGAGATGAGGAGCCTATTTGAAGGCGAGTTTGCACTGCAGGAGAAAACCTTCACATAACGTTGGGTCTCCTGAGAAGAGTTCAGACGGTTTTACCAATAACTGTTGAGGAGAAGTAGAGTTATTGAAAGAACAGGTGCTGGGAGAGCTTGAAACTAAGGTGGCAGCAGGAGCTGTGCTCCTTCTCCTCCTGTGGAGGAGAAGGAGCAAGTCTTTCATTGATAGAAGAAAACATGCCTCCATGTTGTTGAAAATCAGCTTGAGTTTTGAGTTGTTGACTCATTACTTGTTTTAACATCTCCTCTAATTGATTACTGTTTGTGGCCTGCGAGGAGGAAGCTTGTGCGTTCATGGTCTCGTTCTGGGTTTTGTTTTAGCTGGAGCATTAATTGTTATGATTTCAAAGGATAACCCAGTTGGTAACGAGACCCAGAACGACACAAGACGAAGAGGTGCAAAAGTAACAGTGTTTATTATTTACAGTGCAAGTCTATATACATTTGTACAAGGAACCTATGAATTACCTGGAAGATGAAACAGACTGTCAGAAAGGCTTGACCAGAAGGCTTCTTCAAGATAATTGATCTTGTTTATTTGTTATTTTCCTTACAGGTGAAGTAGTAGGATGAACGTCACAGAGAAATCCTTAGTTCCTTGAGATGAATCCCAGAGGGCAAAAAAAGGCAGGCAAGTGGTTGGAGGGCAAGGTACGATGAGCAGAGAACTGGACCCAGGAGAATCTTGACAGGACCAAGATGGAAACGAGGACTGGAAACACAACAAAAAACAAGGTAAGTGTCTCTCTCAAAGTACTCACAAACTGGCTAGAAGCATAAATACCATGAGTAAGCATCAATGCTCCAGCGAAGGGTAGGACTTGAATGCAGCCTTAAGTATAGGTGGAGCTCATCAGGTGGATGCCCGTCAGCTGGATGATTGGCAGCCATCTTGGAAACTGCAGCAAGTGCCACTCCTACAATGCCTAATGATATGTTACATATCACTGGGCAATTTTAAGTGAGTATACTGAAATTCTTAAGCTTTTCTAATAGGTATACTCCGTGTGCCTGTGTATCACGTAGAGTACACCACTGGTTATAGCCTCTTTCGTCAAAATGTTTTGAGTGATCTTGTGAAATCTTGTAATATTACATGTATCTCAAGGTTATAGCAAACCCTTCTTCTACATTTAACTTTAACTCAACATTTGTAAAATTTGCCAAATTATGGTAGTTTTATTTTATTTATTTATTTATTTATTTATTTATTTTGGTGCTGGCTAATCTGCTGTGGTAGCTATCTTTGATTGAAGCTAATCTAAAAGTTACACAGTCGTAGACGGATGTCCACTGAGTGTGTTCTGTGAGTTTTGTTAAAATCCATTTAGTGGTCCAGGAGATATAAGACAAAAAACATTGGTGTCTCCTGACAGTTAATGTGAAAGTTTAGAACAATAAAGATATTTTTAAGGAAGAGACGGACGTGCTGATAACTAGTTGCAGCTTCGTACACTTAGTCCAGCTTTAGGATGACTGTGCGTACATATTCCCGTTGTACCTTGGTGCAATGCCAATAACGATATTCTGATTCTGATCTGATGCAAGCTGTAGTGCTTGGAGCCTTTACTTTGGATAACCCTCAGCTACTACCACATTGAATTTGAGCTCAGTGTAGTAAAGCCGACTGTCATTGACATGTGTTTCCTTAAGTTGTCTTCAGAAGTTGATTACAAAAATCTGATACTTGTCACATAGATTTGCTCTGCAGTTAGTTTTTTTTTTACCCAAGTAGTATTTAGTACAGTACTACTTTTTCTCTTTCTTTTCTTTTTCTTTTTTTACCTGTTATCCACAAAGAAGGAATGTCCATTATGTTCGCAGAGGGAATCCCCCTCAACACATTTTTATGATTGATGGAATTATTAAAGCTGAACTTTATTAATCCCCATGGTGTCTTTAGCTTGGGTTCACAGCTGGTGTCCCAATCAAGGGCAGTGCAAGTGTAATCTCTAATACACTGAATGTTTAAAAAAAGTCACTTTTTTTGTTCAGGTTGAATATTTTGCATAATAAACATTCAGCAAAAAAGGACAGCAAATTACTGTGGATGGCTCATTTTTGACATCATCCAGTCAGATTTGTTCTGTCTCAAACTTGTCCTAAATGCCGACAAAACCAAAGGGATGTTGTTTTCAAACAGGAAGTCGGTCCCAGCAGTTCTTCTCTTGATTTTATCTTTGAATTGTTTTCCTATTGAGTGTTGATTCCTACAAATAATTGGGTAACTTAGTCAATTTGCATCTCTTTTAAGCTCTACGTTGAAAACTTGGTAAGGAAACTGAAAGTTAAATTAGGTTTCTTTTTCAGAAATAGATCTTGTCTAACTCTGAATGCAAGGAAACCCCTTGTAACTGCTATTTTCCTGCCCTCCATTGATTATGCTGACATTATTTACATGAACACCCCTAAAAGCACCCTGCAGATGTCAGACGCTGTCTATCACAGTGCATTAAGATTCATAACTGGCTGTAACTACTGTACTCACCATTGCATCCTGTATTCACTGGCTAGGTGGTCATCATTAACTTCACATAAACTCTCTCACTGGTACATTTTCATGTTTAAATCATTTCTTGGTCTGTTACCTTCATACATCTCCTCCGACATGTCACAGCATGAATGCAGCTACAGCATGTGCTCTCAGGACATTGTTACATGCAGTGTTCCCTCATTGTGGGCTGAACTAGGCAAAAGGGTCTTCGCCTACTCCACTCCTGTTTCCTGGACTATCTTGCAGAAAGATCTGAAGCTCTTGACCGTGACCTCGCTATGTGGCTTCAAACATCTGCTAAGTTTATGGCAAAAACCATTGCAGACATGTTCCTGTTTTTAGATTTCTACATCACTTTACAATGTACTGTACAGGTAGCTGTTTTTGTTTCTTTCTTTTTTTTATATAGGCTACATGTAATTTTATTTCATTTATTTTTCTCATTTACAGTGTATATGCTTTTATTTTATGATTGTCTACTGTTGTCATTGTTGTCCACTGTTCTCATCATTCTTTGTTTAAATCAGGTCTCTCTTGTAAATGAGTCATTGAGGCTCAATGAGACTAACCTGTCTAAATAAAGGTTGAATGAATATAATAAAATATTTTAATGCTTCTCATTTTTTTACTCATAGATTTTCAGATGCTTTAATTCGCAAGTTGAATTAACATCATTTTGGGGTAATTTTATTGTATTTCAGGGTTATGTTGGTCTCTGTTTACCTGTGGAACAAATTAACCATATACCGTTAACCATTATATGGCTTTGGACATATGGGTATTTTTCAAACCTGGGTACTTTAAACATATTCCTGGGCAAACCCTTTCCAGTATCACATACAGTAAATATCTAGAAATATATGCAATAATGTTTTTTTCCCCGTTTTTTTTGAACAGATACTGTATTAGTTTAATATAAATGTGTTTATTTAATTTTGATCTAGTGCAGATTCACAACGTTGTCCTTAACTTCTGGAAACCTAACATTGAAAAGCCAAAGTCAGCAGGGTGAAACAAGATATCAGGCTTGCAGCAGCTGAATAGTCTGGTTTTATATGAGCTGACACTAATTATTGATGTGGATGATTTTGATTTAGTCATAGCATTTGGTACTGACGGTCCATTACTGATTGAATGAACCCAGATTCTAGTAATATTTTCTATTACGGTACTCATCTCGACTATAATGTGCCAAAGTCCTTTGTTTTGTTATACCACTGAACAGTTGCAGCATTGATTCCATTTCAGAAAGCTGATTATATGTGTAGAGCATCTGTAAATATCTGTAGGATTTACTTGGGTCTTAAAGTTGTGTGCAGACATGTTTGATTCCTTATTTGCTCTGTATTTACTGTGATTGTTACTTTAAACCAAAGGCATCCTTTGCATCTCATTCACTCTCATCATCAATCATCCGTACCAGTAGAATGCAACATGACTATGCTATATTCAGATGTGCCATTTAGGAAATGTGCCACTGCCACAATGGACTTGTAGAAGTCAGCTAGTGTGGCAGATCTGTGTAGTGTGAAGCTACATGATGACATCAGAAACAAGCACTCAACACAAAAAAAAAAAAAAGAATCTTCACCAGCATACATGATGACATGTACACAAGCCCTGCTCAATAAGAGAGGGGAAAAAACAATTGTTACCACATAATGACAACTGGATTCAAATTGCACCCCTTATTAAAATGCAGAGTGTCGTCTCTGGCAGCAGAAAATGGTAGCTAAATCCTCTGATGAGGAAGAAATGTTTAGCCTCGCCTTCTCTCTGTCGTCTTTGTACATGCATGTGTGTGTGCTGTGTATCAACCTGCTTAAAATGTTTTGCATTAGTTGCGTCTACTCCCCAGTAATGGACCAGAATCAGTATCACTATTTTTTGTCTACAAAGCAATGAACTTGTTTACAAACTCATCTCCTGTTGTGTGGGTAGTGTGGTCATCAAATGATTTGTATCTTAAGGGACTGAAGCCTGGAGGGTTTGTGCATGTGGTCACATTGACTTAACACAGTATCACAACCATCCCATCACTCTGTCACTCGTTCTTTTGTCATTAGCATTGATTTATTCTTTCAGTCTCCTAACGTCATTATCTTTTCCTGGTTAAATAGGAAACGTTGTAAATCTATAACTAGAAAGTTGTTTAATAATGTGGAGTTTAATGAGGGTTTAGACTCTGCAGTATTACATCATACCTCTGAGGCATTCTACCCAGGGTACTAAAGGACTGGCCACTTTTAACTTTTGCCATCACTACTTAACTTTCTCCACTATTGACATGATTCGTCATGTCACTCCTCTGTCAGTTCCAGCCTCCTACAGCTGCCCACCAGCACCAGATGGGCTCTGCATAATTAAGATCTTAACCCACTGCAGAAATCTGAACCTGTCACCAAGACTGACCAGCCCAGAGGCACTCTTACCCCCAGATGCCCCCTAGTTTTTACTATGCTGTTTTCACTGGCCTTAACTGGCTCATTTTATTAAAGCCAACTTATATTTAATGCTTTGGTGAATTTTAATTAAAGTTATTATTATTCTTTTTATTATTATTATTATCATAGATTTCCTTCTCTCTTCATTTGATAATTATTTTATCTTTATCCAGGGAAAGGAAATGTAGAAAGACAAATAATTAACCAATGCTATAAAATATGCCCATTTAAGTCACAGTAGTTTCATAAAGTTTGATAGTCATAACCTTTGTTTGGAAAAAAATACATTCATTCAAGGATTTTCCTGTAATTTAATGCAAGCTAAAACAATATCAAAACTAAGGTGACAAATAAAATTTAAAAAATCACAATGTGCTGAACTGACATTAGTTTCATTGCATGTTAAATTTGTTGTAATTTTAAAGCCTATATTGACATACAAGTGAGGTCATGGTTAGATGTCCAAAGTTTGTTTGCACGTTGTAGCGACGTTCAGAATTGGTATTTGACCAACGGACCCAATATAGACATGATCTGCACATCCATTCGACATCTAATGTTTAGTGGGTAATCCAGGTAGAAAAATCCAACAAAGTTATATAAGGATTAAAGATGAAATTTTTGAAGAAAAAGAAACCATCGAGAGGACTAACTTTGTTAAAAAAATTTACCTGGATTATTGAGCAGGAATCAGGATATTTTGAACCACTTAGGCCATGGCTGCCTCAAACGAGTCGGCAAGGGAGAGGGTAGACTCCAGCACCATCAAACTGGTTGACCCACTATGTGAAGGTGCTTTTTATAAGACTGAGTTTGTTGTGGCTCCTCAGACTGATGTTTGGATGAAGGACAAAATGTTTCAACGAAATGAAACCGTCCAGAAGACCTGACTGAACATACAGTATGCCAAATGTAAATAAGACTTGTGCAGCTTGTCCTTGTTTCCACTGCTGAACCAGTTAATCAGTGTTATCAAATCAGTGCTTGTTTAGACCTTTAATAAGTCAGATGAGGATATGTTTACCTGTGGTTTGAATCTGTACCTGTTCTGAGATGGGTTAATAAATGGCAGACAGTATTTGTCTGGGTGTCATATCATGAAAAGACAGTTTAGACTATAAAAACTATGACAATTATAGGAATGTACTTTGTAAGGCATCTTTAGGAAGAAAATAGGCATCCTTTGAAAAAAACATGAATCCCCAGACGCCCACCATGACAGTAAGTCCTGTCCCCTGATCCATTCTCATGCAGTGCCCACACATTCTTTGGCTTTTCTCACAACTAATAGGAGCAACTACTCTGTTTGTGGCCCACATTACTGCCTGGCTGGACTGACAAAGCTTATCGTACATGAAAAAACAGTGGGAGACAGTCATTTCCCCAGTTCAACCAGCTAAACAAGTCTTTGAAGCTGTTGCCCCCTGGATCATTACAGCGAGGGAACGCCCTGCAGCTCTATACAGCAGATCTGTATGCATTTGTCTGTTTGACGAGACAGTAGCCGTATCCACGGTGGGCTCAGCACAACAGATATTTGTGTTATCAGACTACCACTTGCAAGTCTATTTTATTTGATTTACTACTGGCTTCATTTTACTGTCTGTCAGACCTTAGAACGTTTTACTTTTCCCATTTATTCCCAATCATTTTAATCCCTGATTAGAACTTCCTACACAACAGCAATCCTCCCAGAGGAGCAGCTTGAATCCTTTCCCAGGTTTACAGAAAGTCTTGATAGCCCTTACTTTCCTAAGAATGATAGCAAAATACAGTACTGAGTTTTGGAAAACTTATTTCCTGTGTGCATTTTTTTTTTAATTATTACTTGTGCGTGTGTCTTTTGAACCAATTCCTTTTCTGTCGAAGAGCATGGCTGTGTCAACTCCACCCCACCTCCACTGTATATGAGAAAGATGGAAAATAACTGAAAGACATGTGTGTCTTTGTTCTCATAGGCCTTTGTTCTGCCTCCCTTCTTTGTGATCCAGTGTTCTTGGAGGTCAGAGTGGTGCCTTTGACGGTTCAGGTTTGTGTGCAGGAGGATAGCATGTGTCTGCTCCCTCACTGTTAAGCTTCTTAGCATGATTTTCTTTTTATGTTTCTGAAACCTGACTTATTGAACTCTACATTCTTCATTCTTTTTGCAGAAATATATTTGAGTAATTATGTTCTGTTGCATAAACAGTAAGTAGTCCCTCGCTACTTTGCGGTTTGACTTTTGTGGACTTGCTCTTTTGCGGTTTGTCAACAATTGTCAACTTTAATATTACTCACGTAATTAACATGGTAGGGGATAATAAGTTAACAAAAAAATACTTTGGACAGGAGCCACCATTTTGCAGTTTTATGTCAATAAGCTTATACTGTTTTGCCAAAGGAACTGCACTACCCAGAAAACAACAGTGATTCTGGCTGCTGCTTTCTGCCGAAATAGAGGAAAAGTTTTGCGACGCAAATCTACGCTGTCTATTAAGCTCACAGGACTGGCAGGAAAGTCTAAAATAATTCTGAAGCTTCCTGAATCTCAATTATTCACATGCACATCAACCTTGATGGGGCGGTGGGCTTCATCAATGCAGGGTAGTTCTGCAGAACTGGAACTTAGCCTGACCAGAATCAAGCTGCTGTTCTACAGAGCTGGTGAGTAAAATTTTGCAGTACTGTCCAGTGTCCAGTAGGGGTTGTACAACTTTATACAGTATATTTAGAAGTCAACTTCAACATTGTAACAATATAGGCACTGTAAGGTATTTAAACACTTACAGGGCCACCATTATTGTAATAATATAGGACTTATTGGTCAGTTTACTGACTTACCTATATTTTAGATGCGCAGGTCTGAGCAAAGTTTATCTGCACAAACTTACCACCAATTCGCGAGTTCACCCTTTTTCCGATATTAAATTGCTTTAACTGTGACTAGGAAAAATGTAATTTCACGAGAGACTTCAATTTATGTTGGTCCACCAGAAAATAGACCTTTTATTGAAATTATCATAAAAGTACATTAAACATTTGTATCGATATTAGCTCTGATTTAATAACTACGTTGACAAGAATTCAAATTAAAACAAACAGACAGTTAGAATTTAACTGTTGGCACATTACTTAAAGTTTCACTGTGTTAAGAAAAAGGAAGAAATAGGAGGAAGATTAAAGAATTGAAAGCTAAGTTAACCGAAGTTAATTATTTTGAAACTACCAGGGTGGCACCTTCCCGAACAGGTCCGGCTGTACTTCCGAGCGTTCAGCATACAAACAACGCCTCTTTACCTGGTGACGATAGTCCCTTGGAGATGAGGGCTGAGAAGTTTGTGGACACTACCGGACTGTGTGGTCCAGCTCACGTCCAGTCGACTTCCGTGTATGGCTGATTCAGACGAACGGGAGCACGCTTTCACCGGCAGGAACAGAGCCAATCACACTGACTTATTTTCAAAATAAAACTTCAGAAAACAAATTCTTTCAGAAATGAGTGTTTTGAGGCACAGCAAGGCTTTGCCGTGACTCCAGCTGAGACGTGGGTCTAATTGACACAATGACCGGGACGTTTCCAGCTTTTTCCAGAGGAGAAACCAGTTGGTAGCAAGTTCTCTCCTTCGACACTAAAGTGAAAAATAGGAAATGGATCTTTATATGGGAGGCGGGGTCTTCCCCACCTCCTCAATAACTATTGGCTGGTTTAACAAAACAACGGATGGAGTTTTCATCCCATAGGCAGAAATGTCTCTTGACGGACAACAGGAAAACTGTTTACAGAATCGGCCAGATGGCCTGGCCTGTGAACACAGAGAATATTATGGCTAACTTTCACAGACAAAACAGAGAAGGAAGTGAACAGCTTTTACGTCCCAGATTCAGAACCTGCTTGTTCTGCAGAAATAAAACCAGCAGAAGGTCAAACTCATGCAAGTAACAGATCATCATTAAATGACAAAAAGTGTACTGTAGATCAATTCTGAATTAACACACATTAAAGAGAAAGTTCAATCTGATTAATTGGTGTCCATTAATTCTAAATAATTGTAACAAAAAATGGTGTCTACTTGTGTCCTTGAGAGCTTCAAGAAAGTGTAACACTGAGAGTTTCAGAGAGATGTGGAGAGGCCCACATCCCATACGGACATGAGAGTGCTGTATCCCTACAGTCCCCCTTTTTGGAAGTCATCGCCTGTCCTTGGAGATGAGTTCCAACATGAAAGGATACCACTGAATGTCTCTGACCCCCAAGTAATCCAGCAAGTGGAAAAAAAGTCAAAAAAAGTTCAAAATTATACTCCCATAATGTTTTTGGAAATTCCATACTGTTCGTAGGTAATCCCATTGCGGTAAGCTTTCAATCCTTTGGAAACATAGTCTGTTAACCCATGGAAAACTGAGTCTGTGATCCCTTGGAAACAAAGTCTTATAATCCACAACGGTACTTCCACAACGATGGGGGTTAGTGATTTCATCAGCAAGAATGGATTTTAATCAGCATGTAGAGGGGATCCCTCGATTGAAGCAGAGGAGGCGGCCCTTGGATGAAGGTTGAAGACCAACGTTGGATCAGCAGGTCCCCACATCGAAGGTTGCAGGCTGGATGGCTTCCAGTCGGTGCCACCCTGGTTCAATGTGTCATGCAATTATGTGGTTTTAGGTGGGCTTATGATTGGGATTCTACATTAAGCCTTACCTATATGCACCTGGTATGTAAGCTATCATGGATTAGATCAGCTACAATTACCAATTAAGGGGTGGATCAATGCTGTAAAAATCAGATATAGGGATCTATACCTATAGAAATGTGGAGGGCTTCTGTAACGAAGGCCTCTTCTTTCAAACTATTCCTCCATTCATTATTTAGTTTAGGTTAAACTAAAATAAAAAAATGAAATCTAGTTTGGTCTAAATGTCTGTTGTCTTTTAGACGAACGACGCAAGATTTGGTATTCCCTATAAATTTTGAAGTCTATGGCGAGACTCATCAAAATGAATAGATCTAGAATAGAAACGATCGAATCGGTTCTACCTAAATGATTGGGAGATCAGTGTAGATTATAAAATAAAAAATAAATAAATAAATGTCACATTTTTGTCATCTGTGTATGTTTCCCATACTTGACAGACGAAATTGGCCTCTGCATTTAACCCAACCACCACCAGGTGGTGCAGTGAGCAGCCGTAGTCAGCGGCTGGGGAGCTGGGGAAAATAGATGTGCACTCATAGACACCCCAAGGTGTGCCGTGGCCGGGTTCGAACCTGGGTCCTTCGGATCCCAAGTCTGATTCCCTAGCCACTACACCATATTATAGTACCTCAAGTAGTATTAACCTACAATGACTCTTCAAAGATTGAGATCTTTAACAAAAATGAACAGCATGTTGGCATAGTTAAATCCATTTAAGTCTTCAACTTATCAACAATCAAAACCTCTGTTGGCTGGGAGTGTTCAGAAAACAATAACAACTTCAATAACAACAAAAGTAGCAATTAAGCAACTAAAAAACAACGTTTCACTACAACAAACTCACTCTGGTCGTCAGATTCCAACGTGTCACACACAAGAAAAACAGTTCTTAGCTTTATAACCGATGTCAATTAAATCCTGCAGATTTAAACGGTTGTTAAGGTTAGTTTTTTGTTGTGGGTTTTATGCTTAGCGTTTCTAAGTTCTAGTTGGAACGGTTTCTTTTCGCAACTAGTATAGTTTAAACTGTTTAGTTTATTTACTATCCTGTGCTTGGACGACCTTATTTTCCCATGAAGTCTGTGAGTTTGCGAGATCTTTGTCATTTGTGGGGTTATTGAAATCTTTGTCCTTGACATGGGCATGGCCTAACATCACCCCCCTGTGGTCATGAGGGACCACGCACACAGGTGTGGACGTCCGTCCATGGGCACGAGTTAGGATGCCTTTGTTTAGTTATAAGCTGTTCGCACAGTTTATTGGGAACCTTGTACAAGAACCTTATAGGTTTCGGCCAACATATCTCTGTACGTTTACCTCTTTCTGCGTAATTCAGGTGTGTCACAACTGTCGGCGCCGTCGCAGGCGTGTCTCTGTCGTTGTGATGTATGTCTTCCCACTTCATGAATGAAGAGGTGCTCTTTGAGTCTGTAAGAACTATGTCATCTCTGAGTAGTTCTAGATTCAAATGCTCTTGAACCAAGGTTTCATCGAAAGCTTGGCTGATAGCCGAATTACCTGTCCCAGAGGACAGTACAGCGTTCTTGGTGTGTGATCCTTGGATCTCTACACCGTCCTCTACCTGTGGTAGGAAGTTTGAGTCTGCCCCCCTTTTGTTTGAGGAGGAGTCCTCAAAATCTGTAACAATGGAGTCCAAGTGACTGTCAGCGTGTAGTAGACTGTCACCTTCTGGACTCAGATGTCCTTGAACCAAGACTTCACTGAAAGCTTGGCTGTTTGCCGAATTACCTGTCCCACAGGACAGTACAGCGTCTTTGATGTGGGATCCTTGGATCTCCCCACCGTCTTCTACCTGTGGTAGGTAGTGTTCAGTGAGCGCTAAAGGTGTCAGCTCACAGAGGAGGTTCTCGTGATGGGCCAGAGTCTGGTCCAACTGTTGAGTCTCCTCTGTCTCATCTGTATACGAAGGTTCACTTACCGGGCTTGTGGTCTCGGTTGGGGAATCCCATGTGACCTCAGCGGTACCTGTTGTTAGACAGTCAGTGTCCTGACCTTGGGGAGGCACCTCGATTGGCAGTGGACTGCTCACTGTGGCCCACATTGTCTGATTGCCATAATTTATAATCGCTTCAAAGCGATTTATAAAATCTTGGCCAACCACAAATGGAGTCTGGAGTGAGTCAAGTTCAGACACATATACCGGGTGGTATAGTGACATTTCGCCAATCTGCATGTGAACCATGGCTATTAGGGTTGTTCTCGTCTTTGCGAGGCCCTGTTGCTCACCATAAGTGTATTTCACAAAGGGTATTTGCCTGTCAACATCGTTAGCGGCGGTCCTTAGCTCCTCAAACAGTTCGGCTGACATGATAGACACGTCTGAGCCGCAAACCAGGAGTGCTTCTTGCGCGAGGACCCCTTCCAATGTGAGTGGCAGGTAAGCTCTCTTAGCTATCCCCCTTTTTATAAAGTTACACAGAAACCGTTTAGGTTTTTTCACACGTTTCTGTGTACGTGTGACTCTGTCTGTGTAATCTTCGTCGCTGTCAGCATCATGATGGCTGTCTGCCTCATGACCTTCAGGATGTGGATTTTCAGCAATTTGTTTGCTGTCAGCATCTTGATTTTCAGGACGCTGATCATCAGCAATTTGTTTGCTGTCAGCATCTTTGTCAATGTTGACGCTGTTGTCGTCAACTGTGTGCACTGAGACGTTGCAAAAGGCAGTGTTGCGCATCGCTTCATCAGGTTGAACAACGTTGTTTGCGTTATCATCAAGGACAACGTCAAACGTTGTGTCAGCATGGTCAACCACTGTAACATTCAACTCATTTGACAAACAACTTACCACTTCAGTCTCTTCTGAGCGCGGAGGTGTCGTTTTCTTAATCTGGAGCTTGTGTGACTCTTTGCACGTCTCGAACTGCGCAGCTCGAGGTGCAGGGGCAGGAGGGCCGCTTCTCGGGGTTACATGTTGGGACAGGCCATTTTTCAATGGGTCACGGCACCCAGACATCAACTTCTCTCGAAGTTCACCCACTGTGAGGCCTAGGTCAAAACCTTTCTGGTTCGATCTGAACCATCTTGGTTCACCTAGAGAGCGAACACCTACCTTTTGTGGTTCTCTGCTCATCTCAGGGTTTTCAACCTGAGGTGCAGTAGGAGCAGAACTCCCTGTGAACCAAAATGAGTCACTTTTCCAGCTTGTGGAACTGGTCTGTTGTTCGTTACCATGACAATCCTGTTTACTCTCGCACCCTGTAGGAGAGGGAACCTCTTCTATTGTCTGCGAGTGGGATGTGACCTTTTGACCTGGACAAACCTCTGATGGTATTCTAGGTTGTATCTCTTCCTCAAAAACTGTCGCAGCGTATCGTTTTATCATTTCCATGGTATTTTTTTTGCAATCAACCTTGAAACGAACACATTTCTGTTGAAAAGACATAAGATTCTTAATGAAAAGACTTTTAAACTCCTCATCTTCCTCTAATCCAGGGACAGTTTTGCCACCAGAGTAGAAAGAGAGGAGCCTGTCGTAGAACGACAGGGGATTTTCCCACTTATCCTGACGGATGTCCACCGCAGCTAAGTAATTAGCATACGATGAAGCAGATTCTTCCACTTTGCGATAAGCACGGGCAGGAATCACAAGGCCCCCATGCATCCATCTAGGATAGATAGGAGAGGAGGCCCCCTCAGTTGGTTCACCTGTTTGAACGTCCATCTTTGTACTGATTTTCTGTGAAAAATCAAGTAAAGTGGATCTTATATTGCAGCGTGCAAATATGAAAAGTGTTTGAGCTGCTCAGAAAACATCCAAGATGTTAAATGAAATAAAAATCAGTGATCTTTATTAATTTGTCGACCCATGAGAAGATCAACACGTCGGCTATCTTTGTGTGATTTCTGTGAAAATCAAGACAAAAGATGCCTCATGTGTGTTATTTTAAACTTGCAGTTTAAAATAAACAGGGACAGACAGCTTGTTTTGCACAGAATTTATGATAAAAGTGTCAAGTTTTATCAAAATTCAGACATGTCTGTATTAAATCTGTGTAACTGTTCTACCATCAACATTTGATTATATGTGAAAATCAAATGAAAGGGTGCTGTGTCCTCAACATTTCAAAATGTACACTATTCAAAAACAGGAAAGTTGAAATGTTAGAGGGAATTGCATCAAACTGTATTATTAGATGCAACCAGCAGGTGGGTGTACTGCGCTGGATAAGTCTATCACAGCGACTGTAATTTCTCCTGCTGACCGCTATAGAGGCGCTGTTGTCACCTGTGAGCGAAGCTGCAGCTTCTATCATTCACAGACGTCTAACAGCGGATCAAAAATATCAGTCAGAAAGATCTAGAGCCTTTACGTGACAAACTCTAGAACCCCAGTCTCACAAAAGACGAAACGATGTGAGAAACATTGGTTGGACTGTGCAACTTTAAACTGCGTTTAAAAGAAAAAAGGTCGGTCCTCACAAAGCAGTTGTAGCTCCCGGTGTCACGTGACCTGGTCACATGGCGATCGGCAGTATCTGAACAACTTACTCATACATCCACTAAAATCTCAAAAACACCGCGTTGAAACAGTCTTTTCAAAAGATAGTAACGGGCAACAAGCCTGAAAACTTGTCTGAGCAGGTTTACTGAAGTGAAAGTTGACGAGAGTGGGCTCCTTCACCACTTCAAGCGTCAACACTTACAGCGTAATCGACCAATCACAGCGAAGACAGAACATGCAGTTCTAAAACCCAAGTGTTCATGGGAAACTGAGTCTTCCAAACCTGACGTCACTCACGTGTGACGTGCCGTTCGAGCGGTGCGTTCACGGACCTGCGGTCGGTCAAACAATAGCGTGGAACGGACTTATCAACGTTCTAAAACAGTCATAAATATCGCAAAACACCGCGGTTAAGCCAGTCTTCGACAATATCACGTGCATAGAACCCAACAACACAGATAAACTGTCAGAAATGTGTGCAAAAATGAATCTGACAACCAGCAGTCTACAGAACCAACTTTTTTGAACACGACACACAATGGACCAATCACAGCGCTTGTGTAGCCGAATGTCTCTCGGAACCGCTAACGTTAGCTCGACCCAAAGTTCTGGACACTCTCTCACAAAATAAACGTAGAATACACCACAGAAAATACTGCTAACGAGCCCAACACATTCAGGCTACCCCCCACACCTTCCAGAGAAGGCAGCACGCTAACTGTTGACAACAACGGACTTTACGTCACTCGGAACCGGAGGCCAAACCGTCCGGTCCAAAGCTGAGTGGGTTTCACCCGAACCTCGGCAAACACGTTGTAACAGATTAGGTAAAATGGAGTAGCAAATGTGTGAAACAAACCTTCAACAGCAATCCGCAGAAGTAATAAAATGAAGCAGTGGTCACACGGCGGTCACAACAATGAAAAATGCATGCAACCTCGCGACACGTTATGAAACGTCTCACAAACACAAACATTCATTCATCCGCAGCTTCAAACATACGTTGAAATGTGAAAGAAAAATAATTCTAACGGGAAACGCACCAGACAATGCCACGATTAGCAATCTCTGAGACACTCACCAGCCAAAACTATTCTATAAGTCCAGAACAGGATGCAAAACTATGCCAACAAATACCGTGACAGTAAGCTACCTAAAACAACTGAATAATCGTCTCAGGGACTCGGACGAGCCACCATTAAATGTAACAATATAGGCACTGTAAGGTATTTAAACACTTACAAGGCCACCATTATTGTAATAATATAGGACTTATTGGTCAGTTTACTGACTTACCTATATTTTAGATGCGCAGGTCTGAGCAGAGTTTATCTGCACAAACTTACCACCAATTCGCGAGTTCACCCTTTTTCCGATATTAAATTGCTTTAACTGTGACTAGGAAAAATGTAATTTCACGAGAGACTTCAATTTATGTTGGTCCACCAGAAAATAGACCTTTTATTGAAATTATCATAAAAGTACATTAAACATTTGTATCGATATTAGCTCTGATTTAATAACTACGTTGACAAGAATTCAAATTAAAACAAACAGACAGTTAGAATTTAACTGTTGGCACATTACTTAAAGTTTCACTGTGTTAAGAAAAAGGAAGAAATAGGAGGAAGATTACAGAATTGAAAGCTAAGTTAACCGAAGTTAATTATTTTGAAACTACCAGGGTGGCACCTTCCCGAACAGGTCCGGCTGTACTTCCGAGCGTTCAGCATACAAACAACGCCTCTTTACCTGGTGACGATAGTCCCTTGGAGATGAGGGCTGAGAAGTTTGTGGACACTACCGGACTGTGTGGTCCAGCTCACGTCCAGTCGACTTCCGTGTATGGCTGATTCAGACGAACGGGAGCACGCTTTCACCGGCAGGAACAGAGCCAATCACACTGACTTATTTTCAAAATAAAACTTCAGAAAACAAATTCTTTCAGAAATGAGTGTTTTGAGGCACAGCAAGGCTTTGCCGTGACTCCAGCTGAGACGTGGGTCTAATTGACACAATGACCGGGACGTTTCCAGCTTTTTCCAGAGGAGAAACCAGTTGGTAGCAAGTTCTCTCCTTCGACACTAAAGTGGAAAAATAGGAAATGGATCTTTATATGGGAGGCGGGGTCTTCCCCACCTCTTCAATAACTATTGGCTGGTTTAACAAAACAACGGATGGAGTTTTCATCCCATAGGCAGAAATGTCTCTTGACGGACAACAGGAAAACTGTTTACAGAATCGGCCAGATGGCCTGGCCTGTGAACACAGAGAATATTATGGCTAACTTTCACAGACAAAACAGAGAAGGAAGTGAACAACTTTTACGTCCCAGATTCAGAACCTGCTTGTTCTGCAGAAATAAAACCAGCAGAAGGTCAAACTCATGCAAGTAACAGATCATCATTAAATGACAAAAAGTGTACTGTAGATCAATTCTGAATTAACACACATTAAAGAGAAAGTTCAATCTAATTAATTAGTGTCCATTAATTCAAAATAATTGTAACAAAAAATGGTGTCCACTTGTGTCCTTGAGAGCTTCAAGAAAGTGTAACACTGAGAGTTTCAGAGAGATGTGGAGAGGCCCACATCCCATACGGACATGAGAGT
>JBBPBX010027833.1:4396-21624 GCA_038048925.1 Garcialebias charrua
GGGATTAATGAGCTTGAAGATGGGAAAGGGGCCAACAAAACGAGGAGCCAGTTTCCTAGGAACGTCCTTCAATTGAATGTCTCTAGGGGATAACCAAACCCTCTGATCCACCTGATAGAGAGGTGCAGACGAGCGTCGGCAATCAGCAAAACGTTTATTTTGGGCCGCCGTGCGTAGAAGAGCAGATCTGGCCTGGCGCCAAACACGCCGACATCGCCGGAAGTGGTGGAGGACAGATGGGATCGAAATGTCGGACTCCTGGCTGGGAAACAAGGGAGGAGCATAGCAGAGAGATGCCTCAAAAGGTGACATACCTGTAGCCGAGGACTTGTGGGTGTTGTGAGCATATTCCACCCAAACGAGATGCTGACTCCAAGCTGAGGGGTTGATCTCCACCACACACCGAAGCATGGACTCCAACTCCTGGTTGCATCTCTCCGTTTGGCCATTCGATTGGGGATGATACCCCAAGGACAAGCTGGTAGACGCCCCCAGTGCCTTACAAAAGCTGCGCCAAACCTGGGAGATGAACTGAGGGCTACAGTCCGAAACCACATCAGAGGGAATACCATGGACCCTAAACACCTGTTGGAGCAAAAGTTGAGCAGTCTCTATCGCAGAGGGGAGCTTAGGTAGCGGAATAAAGTGAGCCGCCTTGGAAAACCTGTCGACGACTGCGAGGATGGTGGTGTGTCCATCAGAAGGGGGTAGACCGGTGACAAAGTCCACTGCTATATGCGACCAGAGACGAGCAGGCGTGGGCAGAGGTTGGAGGAGTCCTGTGGGCAGTTGGTTCCCAGACTTGTTCCTTGCGCATGTAGGACAGGCTGTGACAAACTCCTTGATGTTCCAAGCCATAGTTGGCCACCAGAAGTGTTGCTGGGCTAGAGATAACATGTGGGCAATACCAGGGTGACAAGAGAGTTTGTTAGTGTGGAGCCAAGTTAATACCTTTGATTTTACGGAGGTAGGGACAAAAAGGGTTCCAGGGGGTCCAGTACCTGGGTCAGGTTCTATCCTCTGAGCCTCCTTCACCTCCTTCTCGATAGTCCAAGTCAAAGTACCCACGATGCGGACAGGAGTAATCATCTCCTCCTCAGCGTCCGGAGCATCTGTGGGCGAGAACTGACAAGAAAGAGCATCAGGTTTGACGTTCTTTGAACCCGGTCTGAAAGTGAGAATGTAGTTAAAGCGGATGAAAAATAAAAACCATCTTGCCTGTCTGGGTGTCAGTCTCTTAGCATCCCTGAGGTAAGTATGATCAGTCCAAATAACAAAAGGAGTCTCTGTGCCTTCCAACCAATGTCTCCATTTTTCCATGGCTAATTAAACTGCCAACAGTTCACGGTTGCCAACATCATAATTTCTCTCTGCATGGGATAGACGGCGAGAGAAGTAGGCACATGGATGGACCTTATTATCCGTGAGAGATCTTTGGGACAACACTGCACCCACCCCAGTGTCAGAGGCATCCACCTCCAATATGAATTGACATTTGGGGTCAGGGTGACTGAGAACAGGTGTAGATGAAAAAAGTTGTTTCGGCTTACCAAAGGCTGCGTCCGCCTCAGGTGTCCATCTAAAAGGACACGGACGACACGTGAAATTCACATTTTTCACTCTTAACGAATAGCTGATTCTCATACAGTCTTTTTAATACAGTCCTGACTTGAGTTATGTGCTCCTCTTCATTGTGAGAGTAAATGAGAATGTTGTCCAGATACACAACTACAAAATCACCTAAGAAGTCTCTCAGAACGTCATTGACCAGAGCCTGAAATACTGCGGGTGCGTTGGTTAATTCAAAAGGCATAACCAGATATTCAAAATGTCCCAGTGGTGTTCTGAAAGCAGTCTTCCACTCATCTCCCTCTTTTATGCGCACTAGATGGTAGGCGTTGCACAAGTCCAGTTTAGTGAAGATGGTAGCAGACTGAAGTTGTTCATGAATAGAGTCTATGAGTGGGAGAGGATATTTGTTCTTGACAGTAATGGCGTTTAAGCCCCTGTAATCTATGCAAGGCCTCAAAGAGTTGTCTTTCTTTTTAAGAAAAAAGAATCCTGCTCCAACTGGTGATGTAGAGGGACATATAATACCTGAGTCAAGGGAGTCTTTAATGTACTCTTTCATAGATTCTCTTTCAGGACCAGATAGATTATACAGACGACTCAAAGGCAGTGGGGCCCCAGCAAGAAGGTCGATGAAACAGTCGTAAGGACGATGAGGGGGCAAAGACAGAGCTTTTTGCTTACTGAACACAGAAGCCAAGTCGTGGTAAACAGGGGGGATACCAGTAGTGTCAACATCCTCCTTAGTGATGTTAGCCTTAGGAAGATTATAGATGGCGGCACGTAAACAATGTTTCAAACAAAAATCACTCCATCCCTCCACTCTCCCGAGCTCCCAGTTAATGTTAGGGTTGTGTCTCTTCAACCAGGGGTAGCCTAAAATCAATTGTGTGTTTGGTGATTCAAGAACATAAAAATCAGTTGTTTCATGGTGGTTTCCAGATATTAAATGCAACCCCACAGTTTTACACCTAATTTGTCCTACAACATCCCCAGTGACACCTGCTACAAGCAATGGGTCAACCATTTGAGTGGGGATAGATAATTCTTTAACTAAATTCATACTAATTAAATTATCGCCGGACTCCTGAGGAGCTGTAGGTGCATCCGAAGATGAGAGCCTTTGGTTCAAAGTGCACACTATGTTTCCCAGATCTTGAACGCTGGCCTGAGCGGCTTGTGGCTGCAAAGAGAGACGTTCAAACATGTTTTCTATTCGGTCCATTTGTTGTTCCTGTGAAGTGGATGACGCTTGCTCGCTCCTGATCTCGCTCTGGGTCTTGTGTGGCTGGGGCATTCTGTAATGATTTCAGTAAACCCAGATTGGTACGAGACCCGGAACGAGACAAGACTCCACAAGATAAAAAATTAAACAGTGTTTATTTGTGCAGGTGACTATGTACAGGTGGTCCTCTGGAGCTCCTGAGAAACAAACAGGATGTCAGATGGATTGGAATAAGAGTAGGTCCTTTGATTACTCGTGATGTTTTTCCTCTTACAGGTTGGATGGTTTGTGTGCAACGTGAGAGCGGGTCCAATTGAGCCCAGAGGATGGTGAACCAGTTTCACATGGTTTGGAGGATCAGGCACGAGGACCAGGAACTGAACCCAAGGCGAGCCAGAACAGGAAGGGATCCAAAGACACAGGAGAACTGGAGGTACAGAGAACAAGGTTACGGTAGTAACTCTTCTCAAGGAAACAAACAGGCTGAGAGCATAAATACCATAAATAGATCAATGCCCCAGCGAAGATTAGAACTTGACTTCAGCCTTATATAGTGAAGGTCTCATCAGGGAGATGACCGGCAGCCGTGGTAATCGGCGGCGGCGGGTAGGAGCCGCATCCAGTAGTACTCTTACAAAAGAAGTTAAAGTAAATTATACATTTTATTCTGTCTACTTCTCCATAATTCACATCTGGTTTCTGCGTCTTTAAAAAGCTACATGCATTGCCAAAATAAAAGAAAATAATCCCAACTTTTGCAACAAACAGCTGCCTTGAATAGGTTGCACACATAAACTGTCAGAAGTGTTTAGTCACATAGAATAGAATAGAATAGAATAGAATACATCTTTATTGGCATCGTCATTGCACCGAAGCACAAAAACATTGCAATTGACGCACACACCGTCCTTGAGAGGGGACGTGTGCGCAACAGCCGTAGCAATAATTAAATTGCGCCGCAATAATCAGATATGGAAAAAAAGGAAGGTTACAATAGGATAATCAGTGGTATTCAAAAAAGATTCTATCATATTTTGTCTTACAGGACATTCTATGATACAGTCAAAAAACTCTACCAGCTCAAGCACAGATAAGACAAATCACATGTTGCATTTTGGTGGCGGAGCAATGAGATAAAAAGTCTGTGATCAATCATCCAGATAGAGCACAGTCTGCAGATGGACTCAGCCGGCTTTATCTGAAAGCACACAGAGAGCTCTCGGGGGGGGTGGGCAACAGTTCTTTCCAGTAGCTCAGACTCCAGGAGAGATTTGTTGTCGGCCTTGTTCAAGGTTACTTGGGGTGTCCCAATTAGATTAGTTGATTTATTTATTCTTCAGGGCAGGCTTCAGTGAACTCTTACTGTTAGCCTTGAGTCCAGGTGCTGTCTGAAGTCCAATTCGTCCAAATTATGTGAGCTTTCATTCAACCCGAGCTACGGGTCCCCGTCTCCCCCCTGGTGTAGTCCGCTCGGCTGCAAACGAGTCCCAAACCGCACCGCAGGTCTGCGGTCCTCAACGACCGTTCCCATCATGCGATTAAGCTCATAGAGCAGCTGGTTCATTGAGGTCACAGCTCGGATCAAAGAGTCGTTCTGAGCAGGAAGCTTCGACAG
This sequence comes from Garcialebias charrua, assembly GCA_038048925.1. Taxonomy (NCBI): domain Eukaryota; kingdom Metazoa; phylum Chordata; class Actinopteri; order Cyprinodontiformes; family Rivulidae; genus Garcialebias; species Garcialebias charrua. The sequence goes on from JBBPBX010027833.1 coordinate 8,806, forward strand.
CGCGTTGATCACCGCGGAAGTCTTCCTGAGTTTCCAGTAGCAGAAGCCCCCGCACAAGCCAAAGAGCAGCGCACCTGCTATCATAAATCCAATTATTTAAAGGTCTTCCACGTCTTCTACCGAAAGAACGGTCAAACACATCATTTTCCACTCTCCCCACGAATCCATGATGTATCCGGCCACATGCGTGTCGAGGGGGCATGCTGGTTCTCCTGGTCCGGAGCGATTCGTGGAAAAAATTGTATCGATAGAGGAGACAGCCCACGTTATTAAATCCATGTTCCAAATTGCTTCGAGCGAGCACTGAAGAGTTGCAGACGAGACAAAAGAGCAAAAGCAGGGAGGAGGAAGACTTTAGGGAAGGAGCGGAGCCAAGCCCGGCAACGCCCGCATGCCTCAATGACTATCGCCCAGTAGCACTCACCCCCATCCTGATGAAGTGCTTTGAACGGCTAGTCATGAAAAGCATCACATCTGTCCTCCCTGACTCCCTGGATCCCTTCCAATTTGCATACCGACCTAATCGCTCAACCGACGATGCCATCTCCTCTGCCCTTCACACAGCTCTCACACATCTGGACACGAAGGACTCCTATGTTAGAATGTTGTTCATCGACTTCAGCTCGGCATTTAACACCATCATCCCCCAACAGCTCATCCTTAAACTGGACAGTCTGGGGCTGAACACCTCAATGTGTAACTGGCTGCTAGACTTCCTGACCGGGAGACCACAGACAGTACGGATCGGGAGTAACACATCTAGCACCATCACATTGAACACAGGGGCCCCACAAGGATGTGTGCTGAGCCCCCTTCTATTCACCCTGCTAACACACGACTGCACACCATCGTACAGCTCCAACCACTTCATCAAGTTTGCGGACGACACAACAGTGGTAGGTCTCATCAGCAACAACGATGAGACGGACTACAGGAACGAGGTGAGCCGCCTGGCCTTGTGGTGCGGACACAACAATCTCACTCTCAACGTGGAGAAGACAAAGGAGATTGTTGTGGACTTCAGGAAGAGGGATGCCCAACATCCCCCTCTGACCATCAACAGCACCGCAGTGGAGAGAGTAGACAGCACCAAGTTCCTGGGAGTGCACGTCTCAAAGGACCTGTCCTGGAGCAGGAACACTGCAGCACTGGCAAAGAAGGCTCACCAGCGTCTCTACTTTCTCCGCAAGCTGAAAAGGGCTGGAGCTTCAACCCCCATCATGAGCACCTTCTACAGAGGTGCCATAGAAAGTGTCCTGACCAGCTGCATCACTGTGTGGTTTGGTGCATGTACTGCATCATGCCGCAAGAGCCTCCAGCGCATTGTGAGAGCAGCTGAGAAGATCGTGGGCACCTCCTTGCCCTCACTGCAGGACTTACACAGCAAACGCCTCAATCGGAAAGCCCACCGCATGGCAGGTGATCCCACACACCCACTACACAGCTGCTTCAGACTGCTGCCATCAGGGAGGAGACTGAGGAGTCTCCAGGCTCGAACCAGCAGACTGAGAGACAGCTCTGTTCATCAGGCAGTCAGAATGCTAAACACTCTGCCTGCTCTGCCTCCCCTCCCATTTGAACTGCCTTAACACTAAAACTTTCTCACATATTATCACTCAACACAAAGTTTTTAACACTAGTCTCTGTGTCATCAAACGGGTTAATCACTAAACTCTCGGTCATGTGCTCATACAGTTTGCACTACTTCTCATACTTGCACTAATGTCTGTATTACATCACTGCCTATAATCATAATACTGTTTACATTCTCTGTTTACATTTATTAATACTGTTTACTTTTATTACTACTGCTTACATGTAATTACTACTGTTTACATTTATTTACACTACTCTAATATCTACACCACTGCTGGTACATATACAGTGTGCTCTGAACGGTCTTATTTAGGGATGCCCAATGTGCCTTACTGCATATGCCACTTTTTGCCTCTACAACAACATCAACTACTACCTCATACATATACTGTGTACATTGACTCATACGCTGCTTTGCCACTTTGCAAATGTCAATGCTAGAAACCTTTAGTTTATTTTAGTTATACTTTTTATACTCTTTTTTTATACTAGTATGCAAAAACTCAGGACAATATTATGTTCATTAAATGTTTAATGTTTTAGTTTTAGAGTTGGTGTAAATTTTCATACTCTTATACCACTATGCAAAAAACTCAGGACAGTGTTAGTTTTACTATTTTATGCTTATGTCTATTATTATATGTTTCAGTGTTTCAATGTTTAGATGTTTACTGTTGCACCGAGGGACTGAGAGAAACGCAATTTCGGTCCTGTGTATGTCCTGCACTGTACATATTGCAGATCTGACAATAAAGTTGACTTTGACTTTGACTTTGATAAAATAAAGCCCGGATTTTCGCAGGGGCTACTATGGGCTGAAGCCCCTGGCCCCGGAATTTTAGGGGCCCCAGGAGCCTCCGCCCTGCCCCCTAAGCTTTTTTTTGTGAACGGATAGTCTCAAACACGTTGTCTCACACAGGACAAAACTGTTCTTGTTAGGTTTCATGTAAAACTGGATGATTTTATCTATTTGCTTCAGCGCGGCTGGTCCCCTCCCGAGCGGAGCAGAGAAGCAGCTGCTACGCCAAGAGCCGGAAGTAGAAGATGTATTTGTACCTGTAACGTTTAAATGTCTTAAATACCGGTAGTGATAAATAAATAAAAACTTGCATTGTATTTTATGTCTTATTACAGGATGTTTTGTTGTAAATATTTTAACATTACTGTTATTATTAATAAGATCGTTGCTGTATATATAATGGCTTGTTTCTTGTTTTTGTCCTGCTAAATTTAAGGTTTAAATCAAAAATAAAATATGCGTCCTGAGCTGTGGCTAAAATGTACAAGTCAATGCATGCAGTTTGCATCATTTAATTTATTAATGTGACAGTGAAAATGAACTTTAGGACTGCCAATGCATGCTGCGCACAGCCAATGTGATGCTGGAGTCAACACTCAGAAATAAACTGTGTCTTTACTATTCTTTCTGTTCCTTCCATTTACCTTCTGGTACCAACGTTCTTACAGATGATCTGATGAAGTTCTTTGGATGAAAGACGAAACGTTTCAATAAAAAGAAACCATCCAGAGGACCTGACTTAACTTTGTAAGTACTTTCCTACTGTTATTTTAATTTGTATTTTTTGTAGCTCCAGAAAGCTAAAAAAAAAAAAAAAAACTTGCACTAGCATGGAAAAAGAAGTACTATAATACCTAAGAGTACTGACGTCAGTTCTCAGCAGTTGCTCTGTCAGTCTGAGTTGTGAAAGTAGGCCTTATCTGGGTTTTCCCTTCAGAGTGGATCCATGGGAATTCTCACTACGACAACAGACTTCCTGCTGAGCGAACCTAATCACAGAGCTCTGGTCCAGCTACAGCAAATGTGCACATTATCATCCTCCTCGTTCACTCACACACATACGAGTCTGGTCAGGATCATTTTTAACATGCATTCTTTTTGTGATCTGTGTATCAGGTGCAAGTTTGGACAAGAATTTGGGACAAGAATCAGATTGGAGCTACTGTGATATTTAATCTACATTACAAGCAGAAGACCTGGAAGAGTGTGTCAACCGTGTTTCCATCCATTTTAATTGCGAAATTTGAGCTACCTCGCAAATATGTAAATACAAATTAATGCAGATCAGAAGTGTTTCCATCTACTGGCTTGAAGCGCTTCTTCCAAGCCGCACACAGCGTCATTACGTCAGACGTCAGCGTCATTACGTCAGACGTCAGCGTCATTACGTCAGACGTCAGCACTGCGCATGTCTACAGTAAACAGGAAGTAGCAGTTGAAAACAGAACCCGGCCACACATCTCATCAAAATGGAGAGAATATTTCAGGTACGTGTTGCTATCGGGCGAGTTGTATTTATTCTGTCATGCCAACTAGTTTTAGCGATGTTACATGTTGTCCGGAGCGGAAACAGCTGATCAGTCACGTGACGTGAATGTTCGCTACGGCAGCACGAGTCGGCAAATGTGTTTCCATCTGTCATTTTGCGCAGCTGCTCATTTTCGCAGATCCCAAAAACCACCTCAAGCGAGCGTATAAACTTTTTAGCGTAATTCAGGAAGTAACCTCGCAATTTGCCGTTTCCATTAAGCTTTTCTGCTGCGCTATTTCAAATTGCGCAGCTAGAAACCTTGATGGAAACACGGCTACTGTGTGTAAAACAGACAGATCGCCTCTTTGCCAGAGCGATTTGTCACCCAGCAGGCTAGAGAATGGTTAAAATACACAACCACACACCAGACAAAAGAAGGGTTCACTTGTGAAACAAAGGGGAACCAAGTGTGTGTATGTGTGTGTGCTGCAGATTATAGATTGCAGCCACTCTGAGGAGACTGTGTTGGTAACAGGACAGGAAAGGTTGAGAGCCTGAACTGAAAGTGTAAGCGTGTGAGAATCCTTCACATTTATCTGTGCATGTGTTTGTGTCTCGGTGTGGGCCGTAATGTAAAGTGACACAATTACACACTTGTTGACACAAAGAAAACATTTGTCAGACAATAAATTTTTGTGTCCAAGTTAAAAGTTTTCATGATGAATTTAGGGAAGTCTGAGATTGTCACCATTGTATGTTCCCATAGTCTCTGAATTTAACCCATCGCACGTGGGATGCACCCAGGTGGAGCAGTGGGCAGCTGTGTAGGTGCCTGGGGAGCATTGGGCATTGGGTGTCTTGCTCAAAGGCACCACAACATGTGGATGGCTGGGAGTTGAACCACAGCTTTCTGGTCCCAGGTCAGACGCTCTACCTCTACCCCGTCTTGTCCCCTATGTATTGTAAGTTTTTAATATGTAAGACAGCCATTTAAATAAATGTGAAATTGTATTTACAGATGATGTTGTGCAAATACATGATATATAGAAACTCTACTAAATATTTCATATTGGAATTAATAGAATTCATTCAACCTTTATTCATACAGGCTAGCCTCGTTGAGCCACGGGGACTCATTTGCAAGAGGGACCTGTCTCACTCACACCCAGGGTCAATTTAGAGTTACCAATCAGCCTAACATGCATGTTTTTGGACTGTGGGAAGAAACCGGAGTACCCGGAGAAAACCCACGCATGCACAGAGAGAACATGCAAACTCCACCCAGAAAGGCCCCCGGACCGGGATTTGAACCGGGGACCTGCTCGCTGAGAGGCAGCAGCTCTACCAGTTGTGCCACCGTGCTGCCAAATTAATAGAATTAATAGAAATCTGCACACACAAACTCTGATTGATCAATTTTATGTGATAGAAAAACATTAAAGGCCTTGGATGCTTTGAAATATTCCCTGCTGTCTTTTAGGTTTCATGCCAGAGTCAATCAGAGTGCTGTAGCTGGTTTGTTCAAATAAACTCTCATGCTCAGAGAATGTGTTGGCGGTGACTCTCAGCTACTACCACATCAAATGTTATCATAAAATCTGTAAAACCTGTTGAGTTGTAGCCATGTTTGCGTTTGAAGGTCAGTTAGCTGCGTCAGGCGTTTTGAAGTTGATTCTCAAAGTTATTCTGTTGTAGTTGAACATCCAGTGATTACACTTTGTTTCATTACGCAGAAAAATCTCTCTCCTACTTGCTCCTCTCTAATTTGACTACAGTGTATATGTGATGATCTCATTTTCTTGTTAATGCATAAAAATCACAGAGATTTCACCATAAAAAGAATAAAACTGTGCAGAAGCCAACCTTGATCTTATCATCTCTTGATCAGCAGCAAGCTGATCCATTTTTATCAAGCGTATAGAAGCGTATAGTTTCTTGTAAGTCATGTGGGACAGTTTAGACCAGGGGCCTGCAAACTTTTTGATCGAAAGAGTCATTTCTGCCACTTTGCTCACTGAAAGTGTCTGGAGCCGCAAAACCTGCTTATCAACTGGTGGAGCGTGGACCACTTAGAGGTCGTTGGAGGAGGGCTTTTCTGGACAGTTGGGGTTACATTATATAACTAAAAATACTTTGTATATAACGAATTTTTACATTTATTGGTATTTTTACATTTTAGGGTAAAAGGCAAGACCAAAAGTAAGGAAAAAATGTTTAGTACTGAGTCTTTGCAGGCTTATGTGACTCTTTTTTTCTAACTTAAAATGAAGTAAACCACTTTGAAGTAATAAAGTAATATTAAGTAATATTACTTTGAAGTAACAAAACATAAATTTAAAGTATGCAGAAAAATTTGTCATTTTGCTGGACAAGTTATAGACGTTTAAAAAAAAATTAGAGAAAGATTCCACTGTACGCCTGGAGGTTGGATAAATGTAATCAACATGTTTAGCTCCTTGTATTAGTAGTATCTTTCACAAGTTTACAGAAAATTGAAAAAAAAAAAAAACTGCTAAAACTTTTATTTTCTGTTGTGGGTAGGTTTAAATAAACAAATAAATACAGTATTGTGTTAGTTTTGGCCAAAGCTTCAAAGGGCCACAGATGAGAGACTAAAGAGCCACATATGGCCCCAGAGCCACAGGTTGCAGACCCCCTGGTTTAGACATGTAAAATAACTTCGGTAGTTGTTCAAATCTCAGTATACAAGCTGTGTGGTGTTAGAGCACATATAAGATGCAGCAAAGCAGCAATTCAAGAACAGAAGATCTGGAACATTTCTGTTCATGTTCAGTAATCCAGAACTGGAAACAGCTCACTCCATAAAGCAGCAGGAATCAGTTCATGACTAGCACAGCTATAACGCTGTACACACATTTCAGTGGCACACAGTACAGGTAGTCCCCGACTTACGAATGAGTTCCGTTCCTACGCCCGTTCTTACGCCCGTTCGTAACATGAAAATCGCCGTAAGTCGGAAAATACGTCCAAACGGTAAAAAATACGTCCAAACGGCACCCCATACATGCACCTCATACGTCCAAAGGGCACCTCATACAACAAAATGGCACCTCATACATACAGTACTGTATTTTTACCAAGCACTTAGCCTATCCTTTTTTTTTCTTCCTTTTATAGATGGCCTCCCTTCTCACCTCACAGCCATCCTCTCACATGATATGATTTTTTTTATTTGAATTAATTAATTAATTAATTTATTTATTTATTTATTTATAGAGAGAAAGGAAAGATAGAAAGTAAGACAACAAAACACAACAATTATCCACAAAAAGAGCACAAGGCAAAAACACCCAACCTCCGTCCACAATCCTGCAAAGCACATGACAGAACACAGCAACAAAATACACATACATAAAGACTAATAATATTCATGACCTTGTAGTAGATTTCCTTAAATAAACATACCCATACCTACAAATATATATACACATTCATATCAGTATCACATATCCATCTACATATCTGCATATGATATCTACATATACATCCCTGCATCCATTTGTGTGTGTTGTAAGCATGCATAAGTGAATAAGGTTCCTCCAATAGAACATTCAGTAGCGACCGTGAAGCATCAGAGATCCGTCCCCCCAAGGCCCGAGGCAGACAAAGGGGCGATCAAAGCCCAAGACCCCAAGAAGGACCCCGAGCCCAGAGTCCCCAGGGCCACCCGAACAGGACGAGCCACTCACCCTCTCCCCAGATCTGACCAAGGGGGCGAACCGGACGAGCTCCACCAGCGACTACACACAATGACCCCCGGGAGACCAACAGCGACAAACCCACAGGCCCCCGCCGGAGCCCGCTGCAAGAGCCCGCTGCACTGACGTAGCCCCAGGCCCGGCCACCGAGGCCCGGGCACCGGGGACGCCCACCCCTCAGGCCCAGACCCGATAGGACCAGAGGACCTGAGCCCCACCAGGCACTTAGCCTATCCTAACACATTACCTTACATAATTATCAAAAACCATATACATTTAGGAGCCATAATGAAGGAAATCCCATATGGAAAAGATATATAAAAACCATATAAAAAACAAGTAACCTTATATCATCCTAAGTGTATGTTTTGTATATTGTACAACATATAAGGCTTATATGATACATATAAGGCATATATGATTTACTCCTGAAAGTGGCACCTTTTGCATAGATTTCATACAATATAATAAAATGAATTTTACAAGAATCATATAAAAACTATGTATGTTGAATATAAAAACTATGTATGTTGAATATAAAAACTATGTATGTTGAATATAAAAACGATATATGTTGAATATAAAAACTATGTATGTTGAATATAAAAACTATGTATGTTGAATATAAAAACTATGTATGTTGAATATAAAAACTATGTATGTTGAATACATGGAACTTATATTTCACATATATGTTTCATATGTTTCTCTTTTTAATTTTATACAATAACTTTGTAAAACACTTATACTTTACATATATGAAGAAATACAATTACATATAAGTTTTTTGTATTGAAAGTGTATTGAATCACTTCTTGGTCTGCTGCCCTCATACATCTCCTCCTACATGTCTTTGCGTGAGTGCAGCTACAGCGTGCGCTCTCAGGACATGATTACCTGCAGTGTTCCGTCAGTGAGGACTGAACTTGGAAAAAGGGCCTTCTCCTACTCCGCTCCTGCTTCATGGAATATCTTACAAAAAGATCTGAAGCTCTCGACCTTGACTTCTCTAAATGGTTTTCAGAATCTGTTGGAATCCTGGCAAAAACCAATGCAGATTTGTTCCTGTCTTTGATTTTATACATATACCTTATAATGTTTTGCTAGTTTTTTGATACTTTGTTAAAAGGAGGAATGTATGTATGTATGTATGTATGTATGTATATATATATATATATATATATATATATATATATATATATATATATGTATGTATATATTGTATATATATATATATATGTATATATATATATATATATATATATATATGTATATATATATGTATATATATATATATATATATATATATATATATATTTTTCTCTCTCTTTTGTTTTCTATTGTTTATTGTTTGATTGTTTATTGTTTAAGGAAATTCTACCATTGCTGTTCATTGTTCTTTAGTTTTAGCAGGTCGCTTTCGTAAATGAGCCCATGAGGTTCAAAAGATTTACCTGACTAAATAAAGGTTGAATGAATGAATGAATGAAAGTACTTTTTTTTAAAGGAAATTGATGTCTTTAATTTTTTTTGTTAATGGCTACCAACAAAAAGTATTTATAAAAAACGTATATGAGTATGAACCATTACATTTATATGCACAAATGACATGTCAGCTTATGAGAATTGCATAACATTAAAAAATTACCTATTCTTATGGTTTCATGCAGTTACCATCAAGTTTACATAATAAACACGAGTCACTTTAGAAATTGACAAATTTTTATTTGAACTTATAATGGTAACATGGTAACTAACATGGTAAACGGGATGAAAAAATTAAGCCTTTTAAATAGCTAAAAACTGTCAACACTTCACACTAACAAATTCACAGAACAATGTATTTAATCTCAATTAGACATTTTTACTTTTAGCGCGAAGCTCTGTGATCTTTCCATTGATCGTGCTTCCAATGCTGGAGGGCTGTGTCCCAGGCCACCGCTCAAGAGTTGCACCTACGTATGAACACAAAAGGGACATGGAAAAAGAATATCAGTACAATTGTTAATTTGAAAGAAACCAAGAAAAATCAACATTAGAAGGTTATTTACATCAAGGTGTGGGGGTTAAAACATTTTATATCACTCTATATGTCTACTAAGAAATACCCTGATGCATGCTCAATAATCCAGGTAGAAAAATCTAAAAAAGCTAAGTCTGGTCCTCTGGACATTCAAACAACAAAACAAAACAAAGCAAAAAAAATTAATAAAAAATGTAGAAACGTTTCGTCTTTCGTCCGAAAGACTTCCTCAGTCTGAGTTGCTGTATTCAGCTCAGTCTTATAAATAGCACCCTCTCACAGTGGATCAGCCAGCTGGTTGATCCACAATCAGGCTCCATGGTGTTACACTGTGGTGTAGTAGTGTATGGCAATCCACAGGCAATATGTGTCCTTGCTTTCTTAATATGGCCAATAAACCATTAAGTGCTCTGTGTGTCAATGTGTGTTCTAATGGTGTGCTCACACCGAGCAGCGTTTTTACCTCCAAAGCTTCCAGCCTCCATGTAAAGTCAATGGTGGACGCACTCAGGCACCTCCTGGCGTCTGGCGTCAGGTCGCGTGCGTGTTGAGCGTGCTGAGTAGCGTTTTTTCGTGCACGTGAACCGGCGTCGGCTTCCAAGTTCCGCTTCAGCTGAGCTGAAGTTTTCGCGGTTCAAACGTTCAAACGCCGCTCAACTCTACCTGATTGGTTGGTGTGTCAACCAATCAGGGAGAGTCGGGGGGCAGAAGAGAGGGGGCAGTGGGAGAGTCCCTATGTGACGCGGAAACGAGGGTGCGCGCGCACTATGTGACGTATTGTTTGTCGGAAAAAAAAGAAAAGACTCGCGAGCTCGTGGACTATGGAAGAGAAACTCATTGTAGCTGTGTGTTCGCGACAATTCCTTCACGACCAGTCAAGTCTGCTCGACAGAGACGGAAATAAAAGGCTCCTCGCCTGGCGGAGTGCACTCAGTATACCGGTAAGCTCCTCCCACACCCCGTCGCCACAGCAACGAAGCCGCCGCAACACTACAGTTTGGACAACACTGGGTAGCGCGTCCACTTCCGTGCGTGAGGAGCTTTTTGGAGGTTCAAAACGTTGCTCGGTGTGACTGTACCATAAGGCCTATTACTGTACTGTAATGTAGTTCACTTCGCCTATCCTAACACAGTACCCTACATAAATATCAAAAAACACATACAGTACATTTAGTGACAATTTAGAGACAATTACAGTAAATCAAAAAATAAAATTTCTTACTTTGAGCTGGTCAAGCCTGTCTCCGTCTTTTAGCATGTTAGCTCCTTGCACGTCCAGCTCTGCAGCTTTGTGCTGCTCCACGCGGTCCAAACTGTTTACAGGAAGGACTGTTAGCATGTTAACTCCATACATAATGAAGGGAAAAAGAGTGAATAACTTACTGCACCGTTTGTCCGTGGTGTCCATCCAGAAGGCTGCGCCTCGTTAGCATCTTAGCCTCTCCAAAAGGCTGCCGCAGCTGTTTCTTTTTCTCTGCGTTTTAGAGAGAGAGAGAGAGAGAGAGAGAGAGAGAGAGAGAGAGAGAGAGAGAGAGAGAAGCCGTGTTTCCATCAAGGTTTCTAGCTGCGCATTTTGAAATCTCGCAGCAGAAAAGCTTAATGGAAACGGCAAAATGCGAGGTTACTTCCTGAAATACGCTAAAAAGTTTATACGCTCGCTTGAGGTGGTTTTTGGGATTTGAGATGCGCTAAACGACAGATGGAAACACATTTTCCGACTCATTTCTGACGTAGCGAACATTCACGTCACGTGACGTTCAGCTGTTTCCGCTCCGGACAACATGTAACATCGCTAAAACTAGTTGGCATGACAGAATAAATACAACTCGCCCGATAGCAACACGTACCTGAAATATTCTCTCCATTTTGATGAGATGTGTGGCCGGGTTCTGTTTTCAACCGCTACTTCCTGTTTACTGTAGACATGCGCAGTGCTGACGTCTGACGTAATGACGCTGACGTCTGACGTAATGACGCTGACGTCTGACGTAATGACGCTGTGCGCGGCTTGGAAGAAGCGCTTCAAGCCAGTACAGGTGACCCCCGATTTACGAACGAGTTAGGGACCTAAGAACGGTTCGCAGCTCGATCCGTTCGTAGGTAGGGGGTGAAAATTATATATATAAAAAAAAATTCATTCATTCATTCATTCAACCTTTATTTATCATGCTAACGGAGCGCGCGCACACATTTAAGCATGTACAGTAGTGTACTGTAATGTTAAACATTGCTATTCACATTTACAGAATAAATAAAAATATATTTTCTTACTTTGAGATGGTCAAAGCCGACATAGGTTGCCATGCGTTGATTGTTTTCGGGCCAAGCAGCGCGGGGGCCGGCAAGCCACCGCAGCTGCTCCAGACCTGTGTTAGCTAGCTGGCTAGCTTCTGCTAGCCAAGCCATGAGCTAGTGTTGGAGCGGCGGCGCGATCAATCTGCAGCTGCTGCTCCAGCCGCTGCTCCAGCCTGAGACGTCCACAGAGCTATTCCAGCTAGTAATTAATCCATATGATGCGATCCTGGTCACCAGTGTTCAAAAGGCCGGCTCCCGTGTTAGCTCCAGTGTTAGCTCTGGAGCTAGCCAGGCCGGAGGTGTAGCCAGGCCGGCCGGAGGTGTTCGCACGGCGGCCTGGCACGATCGGCGATAAATCCGCTGCTGCCTGAGACATCCACAAAGTTCACAGAGACGTTTCCAGCTAGTAATTAATCCATATGAAGCCATCCTGGTCACCAGTCTTCGTCCGGCTCTCGGCAGCTAACCTAAGATGGCGTCCGGTGTTCTACATTAATTTGTGACCGGAGACCCCAGTGACTGAACCTAAAATAGCGTCCGGTGTTCTACATTAATTTGTGACCGTGTAAACTGAAGACCTACTTCCTGTTGCCCAAGATTGCTCAAAAATTGCTCAAAAATGATCAGAAATGATCTTTTTTATCATAATTATTATTTATAAAGCCTTTAAAACAACCAGAACATGAAATTAAGAACATTTAAACACACAAAAAAAAAAAATATTATTATTTTTTTTAATACAGTAATTTCATATTTTTATTAAATATGATATGTTCGTAGGTCCCGTGGTTCGCAGGTCGATGGGGTCGTAGGTCGGGGGTCACCTGTATATGGAAACACTTCTGATCTGCATTAATTTGTATTTACATATTTGCGAGGTAGCTCAAATTTCGCAATTAAAATGGATGGAAACACA
>JBBPBX010027833.1:21758-37023 GCA_038048925.1 Garcialebias charrua
TTTATTGTCATTTGCACTGCATGTGGTACATGTGATGAAAACGAGATTATGTACACGGGGTCCCAGTTACATCCAACAACAAATGTAAGAGAAAAACAGTAATAACATCTAGAATTAACTAGAAAAAGGAGCTACGGAGAAAATTGGGCATAACTGGCACCGGAGCAGACGGAAACATCCCAGTGATTAAAACCAGACTGGTGAGTGTTTTTGCTACAAGGTTTTCTCCGGAGGTAGATGAGGATACCCTGCGCGCCTATCTCTCTGATAAACTGGGAAGATCTGTGACATGCAGGAAAATAGAGTCGACAAATAGCAGATTTGGGTCATTTCACGTGAGGGCAGAATGTGAAGAAGTCTCTGAACTGTACGACGCACAGCTTTGGCCAGCAGGAACTTATGTCCGCCGATATTATGAGGCTCGCAATTTAAAGGCGAGTGTTAATGTGGAGAAGTCTGAAGGCAGCTCTGCACCTGGCGCTACACCTGCTGTGCGTCCACCTCTCGAGGCTTCCAGCGAGACAAGCGCTCGTGGTGATAATTAATCAACATGACTCTTAATATCAGTTCATACAATGTCAGGGGTCTGCGCGTCGGGCAGGATGAAGCAGATAAATCTCGCCGTCATGTTGTCAACAAACTCTTAGAAACCTGTGATATACTGTGTGTGCAGGAGACATTCTTATCTAAGCAGGACTTGGAAAGGTTAAACTCTATTCATAAAGACTTTTATGGAGCAGGGGAATCCACCACTGACTGTTGTGATAGGATACTCCGTGGCAGAATCCCTGGTGGTGTTGCAATGTTTTGGAATAAGAAGTTTGACCAACAAATCAAAGTGATCAGGCTGAATGTTGACTGGGCGATAGGACTTGAGTTCTGTGATGGGGATAAAACAATCACCATACTGAACGTGTATACTCCTTATGAGTGCTCAGAGAATGAGTTTGAATATTTAAATAGACTGGCCTATATCATGGCTTTCTTACAGGAACATGCAGTAAGCAGTCTTTTTATTGTTGGTGATCTGAATGCTGACCTCTCTGATCAAAGGTCTACGTTTGCAAACCATTTAAAACATTTCTGCTCGGATAATGGTCTCTCACTCTCTAGTGAATTACTTTTGCCAAGGGACAGCTACACTTACATCAGTGAGGCATGGTATACCACCTCCTGGTTAGATCATTGCATTTGTACAAGTGATGCTCATAACACCATTGATTCAATGAGAATTAATTATGAGCTATCTACATATGATCATGTGCCCCTGTCCCTCTCTATAAATCTGGACAATGTGCCTTCTCTTACTTCTGTAAGTTGTGATATGCCTGAAGTACAAATTAATTGGTCCACATTAAAGGAAGGGGACATCAATAGATACCTCACCCAGAGTGAGACCAGGTTGAGTAACACTGAGCTGCCTAAATCTGCTGTAACGTGCACTGATATCAACTGCCAGAACCTGCAGCATAGAGTTGATTTGTGCTCACTGTATGAACAGATTGTGGATTCTCTGATTATCTCAGGTCGACATCTGTGTAAAATCAAGAACTACAAAGCTAAATTAGGCTGGAATGAGTATGATGAGAAGTCTCACACTGAAGCAAGAAGGGCTTACAAAGCCTGGGTTGAATCAGGTAAAGCTAAATGTGGTCCTCTATTTGCTAATATGAAGGAGGCAAATGCAAAATTTAAATATGCCTTAAGGTTCATTAAAAGACATGAGAATTCTCTCAGGGCTGAATCACTGGCTAGGAAGCTACAAAGTAAATGCCCTACAGATTTCTGGACAGAAATAAAAAAGATGAGTAATAACAAAAGGTCTTTACCAATGGTGTGAGCGGAGCAGCAGAGATCACTGATCTATGGAGGAAACATTATGAAGATATTTTTAATGCTGTTAAAAGTAATTCATTTGTGGTTGGACATATTGATGGAAATGAAAATGTGGTTGTGTCCCCAAGAGAAATCTCTGAGATTGTGATGACGCTGGATAACAACAAGTCAAGTGGGTCAGACAGGGTATCTGCTGAGCATCTGAAATATGCAAGCAGGAAATTATGCCCCCTACTTGCAATGTGTTTTACGGGCTTTTTAACTCATGGAGTTCTACCTGACAAATTACTGTCTGTCATTTTAGTTCCGATTGTGAAAGATAGAGCTGGTAGAATTAACAGTAGGGATAATTACAGGCCTATAGCCCTGGCCAGCACCTTATCTAAGGTGCTGGAGAGGGCTATTTTGAACAAACTGGAAGGATTTCTGCTGACCTCTGACAATCAATTTGGGTTTAAACGTAAACATGGAACAGACTTGTGCATCTTTGCTTTAAAAGAAATTTTAGATCTATACAACAGACACCACACCTCCATTTTTATGTGTTTTATTGATGCCTCAAAGGCTTTTGATTATGTAAATCATGAAAAGCTGTTTTACAAGTTATATAAGAGGGGTGTCCCCAAATGTTTGCTGAGGATTCTTGTTTTTTGGTATGCTAATCAACATATGTATGTTAAATGGGGAAACTCTGTATCGGACCCCTTCTGTGTCTCAAACGGTGTGAGACAGGGTAGCATCCTGTCTCCCTTTTTGTTCAATGTTTATATGGATGACCTGTCAAAGCTTTTAAATGACTGTGGAACAGGTTGTAGGGTGGGAAATAAGGTCATCAACCATCTTATGTATGCCGATGATTTAGTAATCTTCTGTCCCTATTCTGCTGGCTTACAAGAACTGCTGCAGGTGTGCTCTGACTATGGAAGTGACTTTGATATAAAATATAATGCGAAGAAAAGCAACATCATGATTGTGCGGAGCAGAGAAGACTCCAAGTTGATGTTCCCTGACTTCTTTCTGTCGGGCAACAGGCTGGATGTCAGTGATGAATATAAATATTTGGGGCACTATTTGACTGCAGACCTGTCAGATGATAGAGACATTTACAGACAATGCCGTATGCTCTATGGTCAAGCTAACACGCTGATCCGTAGGTTTGGAATGTGCTCATCATCGGTTAAGATCCAACTCTTTAAGGCCTACTGCACTCCTTTGTACACCGCTCACCTGTGGAGACGTTATAAAAAGAGCAGTATGTATAGACTAACTGTGGCATATAATGATGGCCTTCGAATGATGCTGAGGGTACCTCGATGGAGCAGTGCGAGCAAAATGTTTGCAGATGCAGGTGTGCCTACCTGCCAAGCGGTGCTGCGTAACCTCATGTATAGATGCATGTGTAGATTGTCTGCATCTGAAAACTGCATCATCACTATACTGACCAACCCTGGACTAAGCTCTGTGAGATATTTTTCTATTTTGGGGACTCATTGGCGGATGAGCCTCTATAGGAAAGCTTTTTAGTCTTTTATTCTTATTTTATTTTATTTTTTTATAGGAAAGCTTTTTAATCTTTTAAATTTTTTTTTATGTTTTATTCTTTTTATATACATATATATGGATCTTGTATTGTATCTGAAATAAAGAAACTACTACTACTACTACTAAGAGAAACATCAACTAGTAATACACTAAGCCCTAATGTAGTGGAAAAAAAAAACATCATTATAAACAGCAGCACGAACATGAGTCTTTATGAGCAGATGGTCATGATAGATCGGTGTCCATCCAACATCTGAACTGCCAGGCGGACATTGATGCGAGCTCCCGGCCGCCGGCTCCATGTCCCCGGTGGGGCCTTAGCATCCACCCATTCATGCTACAGCAAGGCCTGTTATTAGCATGTTAGCTCGTTGCTACTCCGGTCCGCTGTCTGCTGCTTCAAGCAGTCAACAGCATCTTTTTCATTCGCCCATCCGTCCCTAGGCACAACCGCCGTTCATCTACATCTCATGTATCCGTGCACAGCAACCTCTGAGCGGACACGGTTCTCAACCGGCGCAACCGAAGCTAACCAACACATGGCAGCACTGCCAACAACTGACTGCTGCCGGAAACTGGTGGAAACTGCCGGAAACTGACTGCTTTTTTAAAAATTAAAACAAACAGAACTACAGAACACTACATAAACAAAAATATATACCGGTACAAACTCTCGTGAATGATAAGATAACTACAATCTACAAGCTAGGGGGGCGGTTTACAAAATGATGAAAGTTGAAAAAATATATATACATACACACACACACACACACACACACACACATATGATATATATATATATATATTATATATATATATATATATACATATATATATATATATATATATATATATATATACAGGTATATATCAAAATACAATAAATGAAAAAGTACACAAAGGAGCAAGACAATATTAGAAACTTAAAACAGCAAGTTTTTAGATAACTGCTGTGAGATGGCAGTTTTCCAGTTTTTTAATCTACATAATGAAGAATAGTAGGCTTTGAATTCGTGACTACTGCTGCCCGGAAACTGTGGGAAACTGCCGGAAACTCTATCTGGGGGCTTTAAAAATGTCCAAACATAACAAAATAGAATTTTGGCACACCTAAAACAATTAAAAGTAAAATTAAATTTACACATGAATTTGTAATAATTGCAGAGATGTGAACATGTATGATTTGGAAATGTAATTACAGAGGTCTAGTGGTGACAGAACAAGGCGCTTCATTGATCACGTTGACTATCCGCATTACATTTTCAACCTTGGCTCTCGACGGAGGCAGTCGCTAGTCCTTTCCTCTCCCGTCCTCCCCCCCCCCGCTGCTGCCTGCAGCTCCTCAGCAAAGCACCTCGAACGCAAATTAAGATGGATTGGAGGTTTGGGCATTCGATTCTACGAACAAGATTTCTACAGAAGAAAAGGCACAAGGGGAGCCAGTCCACCCTCACAGAGTGACGAAGAGGATACGCCATGGATTCCTGTGGGTGTGGATGGTGTGCGTCTCGCTCTCTGTGCTGTGCTCTGTGGAGGTGAAGAATCTGGATTATATTGGATTACGATGGCAGCGCTTTGCTTTTTGGCGTTTGTGGAGCACTGGCCTATCGCAAAAGAGGGAGACTTCAGCAGGACTTAATGCCTGGAGCACCCGACGTCTGGTCTGCGCGGTGACCTCGAGAAATCAGCTGTTTGCGAGCTTATCCAGAGGGTGAACAGATCACCCTCGGATTGGGACTCTGGACGCTGTGGTCAACATCTGAGGTCAGAGCTTGGATCAGTGGAAAAAGTCCCGAATTGGATCACTTGGAACAGAGTCGCCCTTACAGACTGAAGGCTGCAGAAATTACAATGTGAGCCTGAAGTGAAAATATTTGTCAATTCTTATCTGACTCCCTTGGAAACAGCCTTGAAAAAGGCTGGATATCTAATTTCTCCTGAGATGTGCTCTACTGTGGACAAAACAGCTGCTCTCTTGTCTTGTCTGCTACCCCCCCCCCCCCGGAGAACTTTTCTATGAGCGTTATCGGAGGCATCTGGAATGTCTCATGGACAGAATCCTCCCTGCCTCAGTCTCAACATGCAACATGTAACTGTCTTAAATGTGCTTATTGGTATAGTTTTTACTGTGTCATGCGGTGTCTTGGCAGACAAAATGTGATACATTTTTTTTAATACCAACGCTGTGACCCTCATGGTACTTTCCTTTTTTCACACCTTTGACCTTCATCCCGAGACGGATGAGAGAGGCCGCGCTGAAGAACATGTCATGTGTTCTGAATAAGCAGCAGCTTTACACACTCACTCCCTCTTCAGGATGACTGTGCATACATAATCACGCTGTATTGGTGAAAACTGGTGCAATGTTAATAAAAGCTCTTGAATCTTGAATCTTGAACATTGTAACACATTTACTATGTAAAAATTAATTTGAACTCAAGGTGGTGTGAAACATGAATAAAGTTTAGAATTTTTACTATTATTTTTTTTATTTGAGGTAAGTTTGTGTGTGCTTTTACTGGTAATGTATACCCATAGTAATTCACAGCCCAGGTCCAGGTTGACAAATGCTTTTAAGACAATAAAAGTGCACTGTGTACTCAAGACCAGGTTTATTGTTGTGTTTATTTATATTGTATATTTATTAGGGCTTGAGGAAGTGCTAAATAATCCATAGTTATACCTTTGGCGTCTCACTACAACACAAAAGGAAAGGATGCTGCAGTGACCACAGGTGCACCTGTTGAAATAGGTTATTTTTGCTTTATAATTTGGATACATATGTCTTACTTGAGATAGTTTAACATTAACAAAGATGACAATTGTTACTGCTTTGAACATTAGCCTATGTTGCTAATATCAATTTACCACTCAGGAGGGGGTGAAAAGTCCTCCACCTAGCATGTCACGAGGTGTGGCCAGGACCGTGACATGCAGCTAGCATGTTGCATATATTATGCTAATGCTAGCTACATGTCACAGTCCTGGCCACACCTCCTCACTCTAACCCCCATATACCAGTAAGTTTAATAGTACATTTTCCTACTAAGGATATTATATGTGAAATTACTGTCATATATTGTTCTTATAAGTACTGTATACAAATTATATATGTTTCATTTTATACAAATTTACTAAGGATCTTATACCTGGTTTTAATGCATTATACAAAAAATATAAGTTTCAAACAAAACATATAAAAACTTTATAAAATTTTATATATCTTTTCCGTATGGGAAAAGAGTTAATTTCTTACTGGGAGCTGGTTATTTCTTCCTCCGTCTGCTCCGATCTGCCTGCTGCCTGCTCCTGAGCGCATCGGTGGAAACCCCCCACCCTCCTCTAAGTTTCATTTCCTGCTCACCAGCTCCCCTAAGTTTAGTTTCCAGCTCCCCCCTTCCCTCCTGTAAGTTTCAAGCTCCCCTAAGTTTCATTTCCAGCTCCCCACTTCCCGCTGAGTTTGGTTTCGGTACTGTATTTTCCGCTGTAAAGTTGCATCTCCGCCGTAACTTGAAGCAATGCTTTTCAACGGAGCGCGTTCATAAAGTAGAATCGCGACGTAAGTCGAGACCACCGTAAGTCGGGGACTAGCTGTATATTCTCGTTTACAGAATGAAAAGGCAGACATAAATACAGTTTAATGATTAAAGCCAGACTTTGATGTGCACTATGAAAACTTCAGAGAATAAAAGAACTTTTTCTTGTGTAAATTTGGTGGATTAATTCATACGTGTGTGGCTCGATGGGAGAAAGCTGGAAGGATTTGAGGGGGACAAAGAGGGTCAGCTGAGAGGGGCACAGATGGAAACAGCATAAGGATGAGAAGAGCAGGGGTGGAATAAAGAAAAGGATAAAGAAAAACTAAAGCAGAGGACAAAAAAAGTGGGACACTTTCCAAGGGGCCTCATGTCATGAGATTCTCAATACAGTATTTACCTCCATGGAGACCAAGAGGCCTCCTTTTGATTTTCATTCTACTTTAATCCATTTTACTCCTTTGCTTTTGTCCTTCAGGCTTCCCCCTCATTCTTTTCACTGTACATCCTCTTCCTCTTTTTTTTTTACATCTCAAACATTCCTTCCTCCACCTTTTTTTTTACCTTCTTTTGTTGGAAAAACTACTCCAGCATAATCCTGACATTACAGAGTTTTAATTAAATCGGTCTGTTTTTTGCCTTTAATTTGAAGTTTGGTGTCTAAAACTAGTTATGGGAGTGGGGTTTTTGTTCTATACTGTATTTAAAGCCAACTCCCTGTTGTGTTCTCCTGCAGTAATTGAGGAAGATGCTTCACCAGAGCGTTCCTTCAAGCTTGTTACCAGATCTTCCTGCTGAATCAAGAGTCCACTGCTGCTTTTGTTCCTCCTCCTCCTCTGAGGGCCTGTACCCTCTGTCTCCTGACTGGAGAATGGATGTCTACTTCATTTTCACTATGTCCTTCATGTCCTCCTTTTTCTGATTGTGTCTTTGCAGATATTCTCAGAGAGCTCTGCTGCTGATGTGGCAGTGACGAAGAAACACATTTCGAAACAACACTTGTTTATTTCAGAAAGTGCTTTCTTGGAAGTAAATTAACTTGATCCAGATTCACTTGTTTCAGACAGGGATGAGTGTTTTCTGTTTGGTTAACAAAAGCTGCACCATAAAAACAATGTAATTGCCACACAGAGTATATTTTTTACTGTTTTGATCCTATTAAAACCTCTTATTTATTTCTTTACTAGGTAATCACATTTACCTGTAACACAGACATTTAAAATATTACAACAACCAACAAACATTATCTTGATATTTAATAGGGAGCAGAGTTTAACTAAATCTAATAACAAGAACAGTTCCCTTTCAGTCTGGTCTCTCGGTGCAACATACTTGCTATCGGAATTGCGCCCCCGCGCGAATACCTGAAGGAATATACTCACGCCTTTACGGCTAGGGCCGTCACCTCCGCGCTAGAGGCCCCGCCCTCTGTGTACTTAAGCGGCTTGCGCCCCTCCATCTTTCTCTTTTTTGCCCTTCACCTCGCTTAACACCTGAACTTCGTGGGACTTCTCTGTTGTCGCATCGCTCGACTGAGGTGAGCTTGCTCCCTACACTGAGCGTACAGAGAAATTTTCCTGCGTATTGCTGGGCTGGCGAAAGCTAGTCCAGCGTTTTTCTACTCACCTCGAAAGTTTTCTTCTTTTCCGCAGCTGTTTCGCTCGACGGCGCTAACTGCGTCACAACCTCCTGCTAATCATTAGCAGGCTAACCAGCGAAAGCAAGACAACGGAGAAGACGACTTCGAACAAAAGAAAACTAGGAACAACTTGGACGCTTCTCGCCGGACATGGCTCCCGAGAAGGGAAAATGGAGGACAAGGAGGAGGAAAACCAGGACGACGAGTCCTCGCTCGCGCCCATGCCCCAGCGGCTGCGGCTACTCCCTCTTGGCGACAGACACCCACGAGGCCTGTCCTATCTGCCTAGGGATTCTGCACGCGAGGAAAGCGTTGGAATTCCCTGACTCCTGCTCTCACTGCCATCGAATGTCGGCAGTAGTGAGGAAACGACAGGCTGACGCGCTGGCCAAATCCATGGCTAGGAACGCGGCGCTGAAGGTCGCACGTCGCACTAAAGTGCTCGCTCCTGAACCGGAGCCCGAAAACGTGGACCTGGAATGCAGCGGTCGAGTCGGAGAGGACAACATGTCGGACTCCTCAGTTGCCACCGAGGACTCGACGCCTGAAGTGTCCGACCAAGACGCCGAATATGGTCACAAAGGAGAAACTGTGGATTCCTCCCAGAACCTGGCGCAAATCCTTCCGGAACCGGACTTGTCGGTACCTGCTCTGTTCGACCTGTGTCATAGGGCAGCGGATGCCCTGCAGGTCACATGGCCAGACCCCACACCTCGCCAACAGGCTACGAGGCTAGCGGGAAGCTACTTCTATGCGAAGCAGCCGACAACGTCGCAGAAAATGCCCATTTTTCCGGACTTCCTCATGGAGCTCAAACGCTCCTGGGCGGAACCCGGAGCTTCCATCATGCTGCCATTATCCCGACTCCTTGACGTCGCGGGAATGGAGACAGCGGACCTCGCCAACGCACCCCTGATAGAGGAGACTCTGGCGGCTCACCTGGCCCCTACAGCCACGGGGACGAAACCAGCGCTACCCAGCAGGGTCTGTCGCGCTTCGGAGAAACAACTCGAGAAGTGCTACAAGGCTCAGGGCCTTGCGGCTCGCGCAATGAATGCATCGACCATGGTGCAGGCGTACCTGGCAGAAAAACTGCAAGATATCCAGGTAACAAAAGACAAGCAGGCCGCAACGGAAGCCATGGATGAGGCCCGCCGTGCCTCTGACCTCGTGCTCCGCATGATAGGGACAATAGCCATTTCCCAAGGCAATGCAATGGCGGAAATAGTTGTCGCCCAACACCATCTTTGGCTAACATTGTCGGACCTCCCGGAAAACCAGAGGTCCACTTTCCTCCAGCACCCGATCGAGTCGACGGGACTCTTCGGGGGAGCCCTGGAACGCGTCCAGGCCAGACTGGAACAAAGACGCAAACAGGCGGAAGCCCTCCGCGAGGGGTTGCCGAGAAAAAGCTTTGCACCCCCAAAGGGAGACACGCGTGGCCTCCCACGGAAGAGACCCGCTGGTGACTGTGAAACTTTCCAGTACCGGCCGAGGACCTCTTCAGTGACCCCATGTGGAAAGCAGACTCGGACCTGATGAAACAGGACGAACTGATAATTTTACAGGTTTGCCCGTCCATGTGGTACGGGATACTAACTTCTTGAGCCCATTCTCCCCTTGTAAAAAAAACTACGAGGAGCGAGTGGCATGTGTGCGCGCACCAAACATGACTCGCCTATTGCATGTGTAAACGAAACAAACAATGTTTCAGACATGTACAAAAATAAAAGTACCAACGCACAGACTGCCATGGTTCTTGACTCGAGTCCCATTTTTATAAACAAACCATGTGGTCAAACTATGAACCGCAGCGAGATACACAAGCTCTGCCAGAGGCGGTCAGATCTCGCAACATCTTCTGTCGGGCCAACCAGCCTGCTCGAAAGAGCGCAAGAGGGGTCAAAGGTCATCCCTCCAGCTCTAAAACACGATGAGCAACAATTCAACATGCCCTCCAGGCTCAGCGCGCATGCGCAGGCCAGGAAGGCGTGTCTACCAAATGATTGGGTCATGACAACGATATGTCACGGGCTCAAGTTGCAGTTCTCAAAAAGACTGTCCCGCTTCACAGGGGTGTTGCAATCTAAGATCAACCATACACGTGCACATGTGCTGAGGAAGGAAGTTTCAACGATGCTGCAAAAGGGAGTGATTAGTTTGGTCTCGGGACACAAGCTACGCTCTTGTCACTACAGCAAGTACTTCCTGGTGCCCAAAAAGGATCATTCCCTAAGACCGATTCTGGATCTCAGGACTCTCAACAAGAGGATTAAAACATTTAATAATAACAATAATAATAATGCATTTTATTTGGTAGCGCCTTTCAAAACACTCAAGGACACTTTACAGCATTAAAAACACAATAAAAACAGTATAAAATAACTATATACCGGTAAAAAGAAAAATTAAAATCAATTAAAAAAAACACACAAAAAAGAAAATATATAAAATAACTACATAAAAAAGAAAAATTAAAGTGAGAAGGCTAACTTGAACAGATGAGTTTTGAGTTTTGATTTGAAGGTCAGAAGGTAGTCAATGTTACGGATGTCTGGGGGAAGAGCGTTCCAGAGTTGAGGAGCAGAGTGAGAAAAGGCTCTGTGTCCCATGGTGCGGAGGCAGACAAGAGGCACGTTAAGGTGGATCGCATCTTAAGTTCAAGATGCTTACACTGCGGCAAGTTCTCCATTCTGTGAGACCTGGAGACTACGCGTGTACAGTGGATTTAAAAGATGCCTATTTTCATATAGGCGTGTGGAGGAAACACAGAAAGTTCTTCCGCTTTGCCTTCGAGAGAAACGCTTATGAATTCAAAGCTTTACCCTTCGGTTTAAAGACTGCTCCGCGTACATTTACTAAATGTCTGGATGCAACCCTGACCCCTCTTAGGAATCAAGGACTCAGGGTCATGAATTACTTGGATGACCTGCTGATTCTGGCTGAAAGCAGAAAGCAGGCCCAGTCACACTCCTATAAGGTGATTTCTCACCTGGAGTCTCTCGGTTTTGTCATAAACCTACAAAAAAGCGATTTGACTCCATCACGGGTTACCGTATTTTGGGAGTACAGATCAACACTGTCCGGTACAGAGCATGGCTCTCGAAGGAACGAGATTCCTCCATTCGCCGTTGCCTGGAAAGATTTAAACTGGACCAACGGGTCCCTGTAAAAACCTGACAATGCCTTTTAGGCCTCTGGCAGCAGCCATTCCCTGTGTGCCATACGCATTACTGAAAATGCGGCCCATACAAGTATGGCTAAACCAACAAATACAACCCGACCTGCCTAATCAAGCAGGAAAGGTTAGGATAGATTCAGAGTGCCTGGAGGCCCTGGAACCCTGGAGACATCTGTCCATTTTTACGGAAGGGGTCTCACTGGGAAGGGTGTTATCTCATGTGGTCATCACGACAGACACCTCAAAAACAGGATGGGGGGCGATCTGTAGAAATAAGAACACCAGCGGCCTTTGGAATGAGTAGGAAGCGAGATTACATATCAACTTCCTGGAGTTGCTGGCCATATTCCTGTCATTAAAATACTTCTTCAACAAAGGTCTGATTCTTAGACAACATATCCTGGTGAAATCAGATAACAGGACCACAGTGTCCTTCATCAACAGAGAGGGAGGGACAAGGTCCCGGGCCCTCCTCGGACTGGCGCAGAGGATGCTCACATGGTGTGCTCCAAGAATCTTGTCACTTAGGGCGACTCATGTCACTGGTGAACTAAATTATGGAGCAGACGCCCTCTCTAGAGGACCTCTTTTGGCGTCAGAACGGAGCCTGAACCCACGGATTGTGGAACAGGTCTGGTCACGGTTTGGGAGAGCCTCTGTGGACCTGTTCGCTTGCAGGGCTAGCTCACACTGTGACCTCTACTTCTCCTTGAGGGAAGCAGACACTCCATTGGGTATGGATGCTCTGGCACATGATTGGCCTGCAGGGGTGCTCTACTATGCCCTTCCACCTGTCCCTCTGATCGGGGCGACATTGGAACGGGTACGCCAGGGAGCTCTCTCCTTGATTCTCATAGCCCCCAGATGGCCACAGAAAACGTGGTTCCCGAAGTTGATATCAAGGTTATCAGGGATACCATGGCGATTGCCTTCTCACAGGGACCTGCTGACTCAGGCGCGTGGACAGCTTCTACACCCACGTCGAGAGTTATGGCAACTTTCAGCCTGGCCTCTGAAGGGATCTGGCTGAGAGCCTAAGGCTTTGGTTGCTTTGTCCCAAAACAAACAACAACAACATTCACAAAGGTTTTCTAGCAAGGACTTGGGAGGTTACCCTGTGCTTGGCCTGGGTTTTCTACCTCCACATCTGTCACCCAATTTCTTGTGACATGGTGGGTCCATTTTTCCTCCTGTTTCTCAGGATGTTCCAATGGGAAAAGGGGATGATAAGTATTCACACTGATGGAGCATGCTTAAAGTGAATTTATTAAGTAAAAGATCAACTGAGACACACCTTTACTATATAAAGTCGAGCAAACAAATAATTGTTTTTAGGTGGATATGTTGTTAAATTTCTTATGTCTATTTTTTGTACTTCATTGTTGTGTGTTGCCTGTTGTTTGTTTGTTTGTACAGCACTTTGGTTGGCCTTGTCGCTGTTTAAAGTGTTCTATAAATAAAATGGTATGGTATTTCAAAGAAATGCACAGCGACTCATCCCTCTGTGCGCTCCCACGGCCGCAAATCGGGTTTTGAAATGCAGCTGATTTGACCGTCGAAGTGCATTTATTAAACAAAAGTTAGACTTAGACACATCTTTGCTATAATTTTGAGCAAACACATATTTGTTTTAAGTGTTACTTTTTAAAATTCTTGTTAAATTCCTCCCGTGTATGCTCCTGTGGCTGCCATTTGGCAGCCAATAGATTTTTGGCACAACACCATCCCACGTTTCCAGGTTGTCAGTGGTGACGCATAACAAACGCGACGCGTCAGCGGTGATCATAACAGATGCGACTTCAATGGTAAATGGAGCTTATTTATATAGCGCTTTCCAGCCCCCTTCGAGGGGCACCAAAGCGCTTTACAATACCAGCCATCCACCCAGTCACACACACATCCATAGACCGGTAGTGGTAGATTGTTGCCCGGGGACACAACGACACATGATAGGCGGAAGTGGGATTCGAACCTCCAACCTTCCTATCAGGGGTCGACTGCCACTACCACTGTACTACGGCTGCCCCTTATATGGTGAAGCAACATATTTATCGATTTTTCCACCTTATTAGACATATTTGGACTGATGCAACTTATAGGCCGGTGCAACGTGTACGGTGGAAAATACAGTAACGTAGTTAGCTTACTTCTATGTATGAATGCTTCTGTACAGTGCCTTGATGCGACTTCTGTTGTGACTTGGAGCTATTTTTATAAACTGAATTGAACTGAATACCAATTACCGGTAACTGAAATTTACTCAATTAAGGATGTTTAATTACTATCAGGTGTTTAAGGCCCTGTAACCTATTTATCAATGTAAAATTAAAAGTTGCAGTTTTAAAATGTTGACACTGTTATGATGGCATGGTTTGCTTGTCTCTCATCTTTGTTTGGATGTATGGCCTCTTTATGTACAGTAGTTAGTGTTTGTTTAAAGACCGTGTAAAGTGAATTTCAACATTTTCTTCAATAAACATTATAAATGTCGTAATTGTAATCTTGTAAATGAGTAAAAAGTCTCAAAATTGTAGCTCAATTAATTTTGGAGTTATAGATCAAACTGTGTATAAACACATTTCTCTTTCAGGATTTTTTAGGCGTGGTTTAAATGTGACCGCGTTTCGTCACGCGGTCACAAGCCCCACCCCCTGCAGCTCCAGCCGTTATAAATGCGTTCTTCGGTGGAGCCGTTCACTCGCTACCGACCGTCTCCCTCCAGTACTGGCGTGCTGCTGGAGCGACCACATGCCACCTGCACCTCCGCGCACCTCCGCCCCCCCCGCGCGGTGGGGTGGTGGCGATCAGACCCCGCATGCATGTGACCGGGTCGCGCGCGCGTGTGTGTGTGTGTGTGTGGCGATCAGACCCCGCATGCGATGTGACCGGGTCGCGCGCGCGCCCGCGTGTGTGTGTGTGTGGCGATCAGACCCCGCATGCGATGTGACCGGTTCGGACCGCGAGTCCGCGTGTGTGTGTGTGTGTGTGGCGATCAGACCCCGCATGCGATGTGACCGGTTCGGACCGCGAGTCCGCGTGTGTGTGTGTGTGTGTGTGTGTGGCGATCAGACCCCGCATGCGATGTGACCGGTTCGGACCGCGAGTCCGCTCATCTTCTAAAATAGCGCTGATTATAACAGCGGAGTTATGTGTCCTCAACTTTAAAAACATAACCAGAGTTGTTAGTGCACTAAAAACAGCGTAACTCTTGGAAAAAGGAGCTGCTGGAAGCCAGAACTCAGATAAAAACAGAGCAGGTGATCTCTGCTTCCCCCGTATGCCTCCCCACACAGCTCAGCTCTGAAGGGGGCTGGACATGGCGCAGTACTGCGCTGAAATCACGCCCACGTGCGACACGCCCCCAGCGTTCTAGAGCAAGTCAAAATCATGTTTTTTCATGATTTTTGAGACTTAATTTTATAAGGAAATCAATGTTTTTAATCAGTCAGATTTATATGGGTGATTAATAACACATATTTATGCCGTGTGACAAAATAAAAACACAAATTTAATTTCACTTTACACGGTCTT
>JBBPBX010027834.1:0-10002 GCA_038048925.1 Garcialebias charrua
TATATATATATATATATATATATATATATATATATATATATATATATATATATATATATATCTATCTTCCGGCTCTCGACAAAGCAAGTCGCATATCTTTTTGCTCCTTCCCTCCCTAAGTTTTTCCTCCTCCCTGCTTGCTTTTTGTCTCGTCTGACTCTTCAGCGCTCACTCGAACCAATTTGCGATGGATTTAATAAATTGGGCTGTTTCTTCAATAGATAAGATTTTTTCCACGAAGCGGACCGTGCCAGGAGAAGCTGTCTGTCCCTCTGACACACACGCGGTTGGATACATGATGGATTCGTGGGGACAGTGGCAGCCTATGTGTCTGACCGTCTTGACTGTCGAAGACGTGGAAGATTTGTGGATTATTGGACTATTAGTGGCAGCTGCTCTGTTTTTTGGCATCGGCGGAGCTGTCTGCTACCTGAAGCTGAGGAGAGCTTCGGCGGCTATCAGCGCGCTGGCGAAACTCCCTGATCAGCAAGATTCTCTGATCCGGGCCGTGAGCTCCTCATCCCAGCTGTTGTATGAGCTCAATCGCACGTTGGGTGCGTCGGTGGACCGAGGACCTGCGGGGCGCTTTGGAACTCGTTTACAGCCGCCCGGGCTCCAACAGGGCACGGATGGGGGTTCATAGAACGGAACCTCATATGATTTGGAATTTTGGCCCTGAAACAGCGTCTGGACTTGGAAGGCTGCAGTGAGAAAGAACACTGTGGTCTGGATTGGAATAAACAAAAAGACTATCTAATCTGGTTTCTGCACACGTCCTTGAAAAGAGGCCTGTTTGGAAACTATTCTCCTGGAGCGTAGAGCTGAAGTGCCCTTGCTGACCTCCCCCCCCCCCAGAGATTTCTGTGCGTGCCTCGGATAACGCCCAGCTGAATAACTGCTGAACTGTGTTCTCTGAAGTTACTCGCAGACTCTATATCTCCTTGCATGTCGTCAAAACTGCAACAATGTCTCGTGTGGTTGTGCTTATGCTGATAGAGTTTTTGGGACTTTATCATGGAGTGTCCTCAGGCAATCTTTTGATAGATTCTTTTTTTGAATATCACAAATGATACCTACTGTGTTTTTCCTTTTTCCATATCTGTTTTGCTCTTCATCCAGGACGGATGAGAGATGGCCGCGCTGATGAACATGCATGTGTTTTGAATTGCAGCAGCTTAACATTCTCTGCCCTCCTCTGGATGACTGTGTTTACATTATCACGTTGTATTGGTTTACTGGTGCAATGTTAATAAAAAATCTCTTATCTCTTATCTCTCTTAATCCCATTGAGCCTCGAGGACTTATTTACAAGAGCACCTTGTCTTAAAATGATGACAACAGTGGACAATCATAAAAGGAAGCATATTGAGAACAACAAGTGAAAGAAAATGGTATTGAAAAATGAAACAAAAAACAGCTAGGTTGTAAGGTGATGTAGAAAACTAAAAACAGGAACATGTCTGCATTGGTTTTTGCCAAGAACTTAGCAGATGTTTGAAGCCACCATCAGGTTTTAAGACTGAAGCACAGTTAGGTTTCTGAAAACCAGCAGCTATTCCTGCAGCTGTAAAAAAAAAAATACAAGACTATCCAGAGTTAAACACGGTGAACAAAATATGCAGCTCTTCATTTGTAGAAAAGTGTGCAGATTTGAACAGATGCTCCAAACAGTTCATCAGCACTTTCTATTGATGTTTCCATTGGAATTTCTACCTGGATGATTGAGCATGAACTTTGACGTTTTGAACCACTATGGCTGCCTCAGAGGAGTCGACGGGGGAAGAGAAACCCCAGAAACCATCTTATCACCAGAAAACTAGTTGGCCCACAATGCGAGTGTGCTGCTTGTGGGACTGAGTTTGTTTTTGGCTCCTCGGACTGATTAAATATTTTGGATGAAGGATGAAATGTCTCAAAAACATAAATAAATAAAAGAAATGGTCCAGATGACCTGACTGAACACTGTTTTTTTTTATTTTTAAACCTGGATTATTGAGCAGGAACTTTGATGTGTAAACTTTTAGCTGTATTATCTATTTTATAGTTTGAGGCAATTTAACAGAGACAATGTACCAAAAGATTTGTAAATTCACTGTGAAAGACAA
This sequence comes from Garcialebias charrua, assembly GCA_038048925.1. NCBI lineage: Eukaryota > Metazoa > Chordata > Actinopteri > Cyprinodontiformes > Rivulidae > Garcialebias > Garcialebias charrua. The sequence continues at coordinate 2,106 of JBBPBX010027834.1, forward strand.
ATCCTAAAATCCCAACTGCAGTATCCCATCATTGATTCTAATCCAACTAGTGAAACACCTTCTTCTTTCAGCTTTTCCCTCTTCAGAGGTCTCCACAGCGAGTCATCCTCCTCCATCTCACTCTGTCCTCACTCCAACTTCTGTATACCACCATGTCTTCTCTAACTGCATCCATATACAGGTAGTCCCCGATTTACGAGCGAGATCCGTTACAACGAGGCGCTCGTAAACCGGAAATCTCGTAATTTGGAACGGCCGCCATTTCGCTCGTAAATCCGGAAATCCGCTCGTAAATTGGAACGGTTTTCGCTAGCGCACCTAAAAACACTCTATTTTCATCTAAAAACTACTTTTGAGTGCATAAAAATGATCGGAAACGTGTGTTTATATGCTTAACTAACTAACTGTAGTGAAAAAACACATGAAAACTCAGTATTTTTTTCGTTTTTTCCAAAAATTCGCAGCTCGTAAGTCTGGAACCTCGCAGATCAGAGCGCTCGTAAATCGGGGACTACCTGTATCTCCTCTTTGTCTTTTTCCTGGCAGCTGCATTTCTAACATCCTTCTACCAATATACCCACTGTCCCTCCTCTGGACATGTCCAAACCATCTCAGTCTGGCCTCCCTAACTTTATCTCCCAGTTGTTCAACATGTGCTGTACCTCTGATTATCTCATTCCTGATCTTATCCATCCTGGTCACTCCTAAGGAGAACCTCAGCATCTTCATTTCTGCCACTTCCAGTTTTCTCTCTTGTCTTTGCAACTTAGTGAAACTGAACCATCAATATTTACATTTCAAATATTTTTCACTGAGTGTATATAAAAATAGGGTATTCTAGAAAGTGAACCATTCCTTATGACCATCTCAAATGAGAGTGTTGCAAACAGTTCATTTAAAGACAATCTGCAGTTGAAGATTAGCCTCTCCATATCCAGAGCCCCAATTATTTTGCAGTTAGTGACAAAGTGGAATGGCAAAGCAAGGGATATTAACAGAAACATTATTGTATTTAAGCCACGGTAATGTGAGCTGCACATAAGAACTCCTATTATTGTGACAGAGCCAGCAGAGGACAGCGAAAAGGGTTTAGCTCAAATGAATGGATGACCGTCAGTGGACGGAAACAATAGCAGCAGCAGGCGAGCGGGCCACACAGCCTCTGATTCACACAGTCCCTCTGCTGCTTTCTGAGCACTAAACAAGCGGCCTCATTGTGGGCGAGACTGGCACTACTGTCGTCACAGACACAGCAGCACAATCCTAACAGAGGACTCAACACTGAGTGCATTTTAGTGGAGTAAATAAATGTTAACAGACACCAAGGAAGCTGCAGTTTGTTGAGTAAGAGCAGATCAACTGCAAATTTCACTGCAAAGAGTGCAAACAGAAGTGACACAAAATCAAATCTTATGACAAGGTAACGATGGTTTTTACTTTTCAACCTTAAATGGAAACTTGGAGACAACGTTTTGATTCCTAGTCATTTGTCTGCAAAGGAAAAAAAATAGACAATAGGGTCAAAACAGTAGAAAATGAGGTCCTAACAACCAATTTCAGATGACTAATTCCAGAAGATGGGATCCTGGATCCCATCTTTTTACAGAAAATTAGACAAGGTCCAGAAGAAGCAGGGTCATCCAGGTACAATAAGAAAGCTGTGCTTCTGGAAGAGTGAACCGAATCAAACTGAAAGAACAACTGCAGCTGTGGAGGTTATACCTATTAAGTTTAATTGGGGATTATAGTCCTAAAATGACAGGAACAGATCAAAATCTGAGCCTTTAAATGACATCACGGTTCATCTAAAGATCAATTTTCATGTTAACAGAAACAGCATGAATAATATAATATAATGTCACATTTTTGTCATCTGTGTATGTTTCCATACAAGACGAAATTTGACTCTGCATTTAACCCAATTACCACCAGGTGGGGCAGTGGGCAGCTATTGAAAGCACGTCGGGGAGCAATGGGGATGAGGTGTGCTGCTCAAACACACCACAAGTTATGCCGTGACTGGGGTTCGAACCTGGGTCCTTCGGGTCCCAAGTCAGTTTCCCTGCCACTACACCATCTTGGCCCCGCAGGAATCGGTGATAAAAGTTAAGTATTGTACAAAAGAAGGTGTGATGGAATGAAACAAGTGTTTGTTTATTGTAAAAAAAGAAAAGAAAAAAGAAAGTCATGCATTTTCTGAGGGGGATGCAAAAGTTTAGAATAAGATGTGTTGAGAAACATGTTCAACATGTTTGTAGCCAATTTGGTCAAGCTTTGGAGCTACCATGCAAAATCTCAATGTTCTGTGTTGTGAATGACTCTCAGCTACTACCACACCAGATTTCAGCTTAGTTTCTGTTATATAGCCTTTTATGTGTTGGACATTGCCCATTCCTTAGTGGTCGCAACCATCTTGAATTAGATGAACTCCCCCAAATAAATCAATTGTAGATGTACATCCATTAATTATTTCCTCAAATTCTCATTAAAATCCATCACGTGGTTCATGTGATATGTTGACATACTCCAGAGGTTAATGATATATTTAAGCAAATATCTTGTTAGATGGGTTGCACTTTAAGTATGACTCTCAGCTACTATCACACCAAATTTTAGCACAATATCTGTAAAACCAACTGAATTATAGCCATGTTGGGTTAAATGCAGAGACGAATTTCGTCTTGTATGGGAAACATACACAGATGACAAAAATGTGACATTTATTTTTTTTAATTTTTTTTATATAATCTGTTGGCTAAGGTAGCCATCTTGAAAAGAATTGACTTCAAAAATCAGCTGTAGATACAGTATACATCTAATGATTGTTTTCTAAAAGTCTCATTAAAACCCATCCAGTGGTTGATGAGCTTTTTTTTACCAATAGAAAACAGTCCAAATAACTGGTGTGAAAATTCACAGACCTTGAGCTGGCACTCAGAATGTGTTGGTGATCAGTCCCAGCTACTAACACAACAAATGTGCAAACTTGACAAAGATCTTGTCATTTCTTATGTTTTTTAGCAGCATAAAAGCATGTGTGTAAAGTCTAAGTCAGGGGTTCCCGACTCAGGTCCTTGAGGAACACCATCCTGCATGTTTTAGTTGTTTCTCGCTAATTAATGGGTGACTAACAGGCTTCAGCAGAACATGAAGTAATTAAATCACTGAATCAGGTGTTTTGGAGCAGGAAAACAACTAAAACATGCAGAATGGTGTTCCTCAAGGACCAGAGTTGGGAACCACTCTAGTGACAGGTGGAAGTGATGAATTAATCTTGCACAAAACAACTCAAAGATAGAAAATGCTTTTAGGTCACTTGACTTTTACCTAGTCTTCTAAATCTGTACAACCTGCAGGATCATTTGACCACACCGACACAGACAGTTAGTTAATTCAGTTCGTCTGAAAGTGTCAGCAGCCTGCAAACACAACATTACACCAATCTGCAAAGTACAGCAAAGGATCCTCAGCTGCGTGTTTATACAAGTAGGAGTTGCAGGATAAGAAAATTATGAAAGCTCTTCCTGTTTTAGAGGTTTAGGCAGACACAGTAAACTTAATAATGTGATTCAGGATCCTTGTTTCTGATTAGAATAAACAACCAAACTGGGGACAAATAAATAAACAAGGCAATCTTTCAGCTTCAGCTGCCAGTTTGCATAATTTGAGGGTTTAGGGGGAATTTAAAGCAAAATGAGAAATACCCTGATGCATGCTCATAATAAATAGACCCCACAGGCAGGCAGGTAGAGACCTGCCTGTGATGGTGTGTAAACAGGGGCTGGAGGTGTGTCACAGCCAGGCTTTTCCAGGTTTTCCCAACCAGGCTGATAAAGCATGAGGTCCAACAGGCCATAAAGCCATAAAAATGAATCATGGGAGAAAACTGAATATGAGAGTTCTCACAGGGTCATATTTTTCTGGGTGACAGGAAGATCCATCAGATTAATTCATTTGAATTATTATTATTTAAACAGAACAAACGAAAACAACAAACAGAAGAGAGCACCTGAAGCTTCACAGACTCACCTGCAGCTTGTCGCTCGTGAAGATCCAGACTCCGTTGCTTCCTCCGAAAAGCCACCCGGTTAAAACTGTTCGACTTTGTAACATCCATGCCAGCTGAGCGATCTTCCATTCAGATAGCTGAGAAAAGGTTACACTAAACAAAAAATAAAATACATAAAGCGACTGGAAACGGCTGAAAGGTTTGAGAAACTCGCGTCTCTTCCTCCTCGCAGTGAATCCACTAATCCAGGTGCGGTCCCACGCAGCTTTCATCCGAACCATGAGCCGGACCAGAAAGCCCCCACCCACAAGAGGACGCCCAGGACAGGAATCCGCCGGGATCCGGTTGTTTAAGCTGGGAAGTTGGTCCTCTTGATCCGCTCCATGGTGTCACCTTGGCTGTGGTGTTGTTCCTCCGAACTCCGCCTCTCTCTTCAGGAACCAATAAAAACAGAACTCATATGGTTCTGCTACAAAGTTCAACTTTCAAACGTGAATTGGTTCTTATTTATGTGAGAGAAGTCTTCCAAATGGAAATTTAGTGATGTTACAGTACAGGAGTCGGAGTAAAATGCAGTGGTGCCTCCAGAAATGTTTTAATGGGGGCCGTGGGGGTGGGGGGACTGAATATCTTTCAACAAAACTAAAAATCAGAGAGTTTCAGAATATTTATGTTTTTGCATACTTGATAAATACAATATTTGAGTTAGGGACACCTTCTACACATTATTATTTTTTTTTTTTTTTACTTTTTGAGAAAAGCTTCATTACTCAAATTATTGAAGCTTGTCTTCTAAATTTATATTTATAAAAATATTGTGCATAAAACCTCCTGAGACCCTGTATCCTAATCAGAGTCAGAGTCAGAGAATCTTATGTCATCGCACCACATGTGGTACATGTGATGAAACGAGATTATGTACACAGGGTCCCAGTTACAGCCAACAACAAAATGTAAGAGAAAAACAGTAATAACATCTAGAATATAACTAAGAAAAACATCAACTAGAAATACACTAAGCACTAATGTAATAGAAAAACATCATTACAAACAGCAGCACGAACATGAGTCTGTATGAGCAGATGGTCACAGATGAACACAGCAACAAGAAAACAGATCAGCATCAGCATGATGTGATATTTTGCAGTGATTATTCTTATTATTTATTTATTCATGAGTCTAACAGCCTCAGGGTAGAAGCTGTTCCTCAGTCTAGTGGTTCTACATTTGATGCTCCTCAACCTCCGTCCTGAGGGGAGTGGGGCAAAGAGTGTGTGTGCTGGGTGAGTGGGGTCTTTCATGATGCAGGTGGCTCTTTTCCTGCATCTGGAGGTGTAAATGTCTGTGATGGTGGGGAGACTGACTCCAACAGACTTCTGTGCAGCCTTCACCACTCTCTGCAGAGCTTTTCTTTCTGCAGCTGTGCAGCCTCCATGCCACACGTTGATGCTGGAGCACAGGATGCTCTCCACTGCACACCTGTAGAAGGAGGTGAGAACTGAGCTACTCAGACCAGCTCGTCTCAGCCGTCTGAGGAAGTAGAGTCTCTGATGACCTTTCTTGATCAGGCTGGTGGTGTTGTTGGTCCAACTGAGGTTATCATTCAAGTGTACACCCAAGTACTTGTAGCTGGAGACCACTTCCACCGCAGATCCTCTTATGTTCAGTGGGTGTGCTTGTTCCTTCTGAAGTCCACAAGCATCTCCTTTGTCTTTTCACATTGATGTGAAGGCTATTCTCCTTGCACCAGATCTCCAGGTGTTCCACCTCCTGGCTGTAGCTGGACTCATCATTGTTTGTGATGCATCCCACCACCGCTGTATCATCTGCAAACTTTACAATATGACAGCCTGGATGGGTAGCTGCACAATCATATGTGAGCAGAGTGAACAGAAGAGGGCTCAACACACATCCTTGAGGAGAGCCAGTGCTGAGGGTTATGGTGGAGGAGGAGAAGTTGTGGATCCTCACTGACTGTGGTCTGTTTGTTAAAAAGTCTAGTACCCAGTTACAAATGGAGGGGCTTAGTCCAAGTGTGGATAGTTTGTCCATCAGAGTTTGGGGGATCATGGTGTTGAAGGCAGATGTGAAGTCCACAAAGAGCATACGGACGTATGAGTCCTTCTGATCCAGGTGGGTGAGAGCAGTGTTGATGTTGAGGACAATTGTTATAATATTGTTTGTCTTCATTCAGGAGAACTACTGTATATTTTGAGTTTTATTTTTAAATGTTAAATCAATTACCCATTTATGTTTTTAACTACTTCTTCTTCTTCTTCTTTTGGCTTCTCCCTTCGTCAGGGGCCGCCGCAGCAAGCTAGTCGCATGAAGACTTGGCAATTGTTTTTACGCCGGATGCCCTTCCTGACACAACCACAGACCACCGAGCTACCACAGCCCTGTGTGTGGAGCAGAGAGCTGCTATCTAGGGTTCCCGGGGGAGCAGATGGTGTGGGTTAAGGGCCTTGCTCAAGGGCCCAGAGTGGGGAGACAGGTGTGACTGCTTCACTTATCCCACCCACGTTTTTGATGTTGTCGGTACCCGGGCTTGAACTGGCGATCTTCCGATCACAAGCTCACCTTCTTAACCTCTGCGCCACCACTCCCATATGTTTTTAACTACTAATTGCTCAATACATGTTTGTTTTTATTAGGGATGGGGCCGATCCGATCCAGTATCGGCATCGAATACCAGCATAAGTATCGGATTTTCCGATCCAACCTGCCGATATTTCCGATCCAGCTTCAAAGAGCACTTGTGTTCCACTATATTCTGTGATTGCTGTCTTAACATTGTGTGAGTTAAACCCAATGAAGACACTCTGGGCCTCACAACAAGAAACACCTAAACTTTAATGGCACACAAGAGGCAGGTCTATATCACAGACGTCCTTCTCACTCATGGTGTAGCTGGAAAACTGAAAAACCGCTAAGCATTATGGGAAAGACAACACAGTCCACTCCCCTTAACCACTACAGGAGTAGATTTTGTTGTCTTTCCCATAATGCTTAGCTGTATTTTAGTTTTCCAGCTGCACCATGAGTGAAAAGGACAACTGAAAAACCGCTAAGCATTATGGGAAAGACAACACAGTCCACTCCCCTTAACCACTACGGGAGTGGATTTTGTTGTCTTTCCTATAATGCTTAGCGGTATTTTAGTTTTCCAGCTGCACCATGAGTGAGAAGGACAACTGAAAAACCGCTAAGCATTATGGGAAAGACAACACAGTCCACTCCCCTTAACCACTACGGGAGTGGATTTTGTTGTCTTTCCCATAATGCTTAGCGGCATTTTAGTTTTCCAGCTGCACCATGAGTGAGAAGGATGTCTGTGATATAGACCTGCCTCTTGTGTGCTGTTAAAGTTTGGGATTCCTGTTGTGAGGCCCAGAGTGTCTTCCTTGGGTTTAACTCACACAATGTTAAGACAGTAGTCTCAGTTCAAAAAATTCATTATTACAGCCTCATATACAGTACCTGAACTGTATCGGATTGGAAAGTATCGGTATCGGTCGATACCAAGATTTAAGTATCGGTAGCGGATTGGAAGTAAGAAATGTGGATCGGTGCATCCCTAGTTTTTATGTTTATGCTGTTCGACTATTCCTAAATAACTATGATATTGAAAACGAACAAGCAAAAGCTAAAAATAAAACAAATAAAATCTGAACTTCTTAGTACTGTATTTTTTATTTTATTTTGCTAAATAAAATTATAAACTTTAAACATTTTTAATGAGGTACTCCAATAACGTTAAAATTATTTTAACAATTCACTTGTTCTAAAAAAAAATCTAAATAATCTATGGCAGAAATGACTTCAGTTCAAATAATTTTTTGAGCTGCATTGAAAAATAAATGCTTTGTTGTGTGTGTGTGTGAAATG